>JANHGC010006451.1:46354-57702 GCA_027560395.1 Boaedon fuliginosus | reverse complement strand
AAGAGGAGGACAAGGAGCAGCAGAAAGAAAGATGAGGGGGTTACTATTAGTGCCAATCATATTTTCCAGCCACTTTCCACTCATCCCCACCACAATTATACTTTTTCTTCTTTTATAATGAAATAAAAATACCCAAGCAAGGCCGGGTAATCAGCTAGTAGTATATAAAAAAGTTGTTTCTTCTGAGCAAGAACCTCCATGCATTTATCACATAAAAAATACATACTACACAGAAAAGGTATAGGCTAGCAAGAATCTATGTTTTTTTATCTCATCAAAGCTAATACATTATAAGATAATTTTGATTTATTGGATATTCTAAGGTAGCCAAAAGATTCCATATAATCAAACAATTTACAAGTCTAGGAAACACCAGTGCATTGCAAAATTATGATTTAAGTTACAGCTTTAAATGTGTGATACATTAGAATATGAAACTCTTCTTTCTCTCCTTAGTTGCACTACACTAACTTCCTGACTTCTAGAATGAATAATCATCTCATTTAAACATGGGTTTTTAAAATCTTTCATCCTACTTTGAATATGACAATAGAAACAGTCAAGAAACTATTTTTGTTCAACTAGTTTTTATGTGGCAGACTCCTAATTCAGTTTATTTTTCTTTTTGATAGTAAGAACCTGTAATGGAAAATTATTTTTACTATCAACTGCCACTTTTTAAAAATAGCGTTTTACTGAAATATTTTAATGTACACTATATACAAACAATCACTGTGCTACCTCTTCCTTTGTTTTTACATATTTATCTCCAATTTGAATAAAAATTCATTGTCAAAATCCTTCATCTCATTCATGATGACTCCTGGAAATTCTTCTGCTAGAATTTCTTTAGCTACCCCCTAATTATCTGTTTAGCACTTAGGTTTCTAGTGTCTTGAGAACAAGAGATTTTGAAATCACATGTCTAAATTAGTCATGTTTCCATCCAAGTACATATATCCAGTCAAAATCAAACTCAGTGAGGCATGAAACTCTTCAAACTCTTTATTGCTTATGATCAAATGGTGTGTGTTTGTGTATGTGTGTGTGCGTGCACATGTGTATGAATCAGTGTTGACTTCCTGGCAACTGTGTGGATTAGTCCCTGTAGTTTTCCTTACAAGATTTTTGGAAATCGTTTGCCACTGCCTCCTTCCTATAGCTGGGAGTGTGTGACTGACCCAAAAATCACCCAGTTGGCTTTGTACCTAAAACTTGGTACCTGAACTAATGGCCTCCCAGTTTCTGGCCTGATGCTTAACTACTGCATCAAACTGATTCTCCTTATTAAAGTGATCCTGCTACAAATAGACAAACTAATCAAATGGATTCCAAAGCTATCAACAGTTATTGATAGTAGCTTTTACATATAAACTGAAAATAAAAGTCCAAGCAGTGGTGACAATTATCATGATTTGCAGCCTCTAGTTCACCCTTGAAGAATCAAATTTTATGTAACAACTTTTAGCTGAATTTCAGTTTTGATAATTTGAAGTTATTTCATTGCTCTGTTAATTGTTGTCTTTTTGACAGCATCTATATTCCAAAAACCTATGAACGTACATAACATGCAATTATTTAATATATGCAATTGTATCATGTGCTTAGAACATTGTGTAATTTCCTGGATATGCATGGATTCCTTCCAATAGCAATAAGAGACACTGTACCAAAGGACATATTACATGATCATGACATACTTTTTTTATAAAGAAACAATTGAGATTTTTTTGTTGTTTCCATTGCAATTTTCAATTTTCTTCCATATATTGGCTGCTAAATATTTTCAGAAGCAGTTATTAAGATATTAGTCTTATACTGTGCTAATCCTGAACATAAAAATTATTTATGTGACTTTTTTTTTCAAGAGGTCTGTTGAAAGAAAAAAAAAACATGCTTACCTGATGAAGATGTCCAAGGAACGCCTGGGCTGTGGAGATTGCCCCTGGAACAGGCACCGTCTGTTTCTGAAAGTCTAGGCCATTTGTTTGTGTGCCTAGAAAAGCAAAGTTATAACCAATTAAAATTATTCTTAAAAGACAATTCTGAAAAAAATGCTGGTTCCTTAAAATCCAAATAGCAATTCAAAGACAAAGATGCTAAAATCCCTGTATTTAAAGTCTCCGCATTTAGCAAATTTTTAATATTACATATTTATTGTTCTGTTTTAGAGCCACTTATTAATAATCTACAATAGAATAATGCTACTAAAATTTCCATTATAAAAATTAAAAATCCAACTAGATATGAATACAAATATCAATGTAATAAAACACAGAACAGGATCTAAGACAATTAGTAGATATAGAAGATAAATGGCCGAAGGAACTATGATATCACCTTAAAAATTGAAAGAAACAAAGACGTCTTAGTCTGAAACCAAACAAAAAATAAAACAAGAGCTATGCAATTTCTCAGATAGCTAAATTGGCAATCGCTATTAAAATGATTCATTCTTCATAAGCAATTGGAGGAAGTTCTCTTACATGAAGGATACACATACTGTATTGCAGAAGAGTTTTATCAAATACTTGGATTTCGGTGGACTTCCGGGGGCATTTCCGGTGATACTGGACGCGGAGGCTACAAGCTTCGTGACCACCGCTCCAGGACTGCTGGTCCGAGGACCCAGAAGAGGGTCCAAGCCTATCTGGAGGATAGGCGAAGTGGAGGAGCATGGGAGGAGGGGTAGAGGGGAAACACCAATCCCCTCCCTGCCTCCCGTGAGCTCTTAGCTAGGACCGGCCAGGACGGACGTGAAGATGGCGGACATTTAGCTGGAACCCCGGACAAGCGAGTGCTGGTGGAATAAGGAGAAGGAAGATTGGCAAGATCCAGACTGGTAGGACGGGCGTGGCGAGATGGTGGACTAATTATATTTACAAATTATAAGAAGTAAATTGGAGTAAAAAGAACTGGCGGCTGTAACTATTTAAATAGGGGGCAAAACAACGAGAGGCCAGCCTGAACAGAGAAAGCGCCACTCCTAATAGCTGTCCTTCTTGGAGTCGGAGACAGCGTGGAGCTGTGGCTTTAGCATGGAAAGTGGATCTATTTTTCCCTCTAAAAAGATGGACATGTCTGAGAAATTTGATGAGATTCAAAATGATCTTGAAAAAATATCAGACAAGGTAGATATTATGACGACTGGACTTAAATCTGATTTCGAAAATGGAATGAAAGCTTTGAAAACTACGATGATGACAATGTTTAAACAGATGGAATCAGAGCTAAACTATATGCGAAATGACCAACAAACGACGTTTGGAGCCAAGCAGATGAAGGAAGGGACAGAGAGAAAGGAGACGGAATCGGAGTTAAATTATGTGCAAAATGCGATTGGATTTGAACAGACGAAGGAACAGAGCCCAGCTTCTCATGTAGCCTTGAATCGCCAAATATCCACTGACTCAAAAAAGTGGGACAAAAAGAGCTGCAGTGGTCCAGTGGTTCAAGGTTCACTCAGCCTTCCATCCTTCCAAGATGGGTAAAATGATGGTTGGGGTCAATATGCTGACTTTGTAAACTGCTTAGAGAGGGATGTAAAAGTACTGTGAAGCGGTCTAAAGGCTATTGCTATTTAAGTTTTGGATCTGTATAAAAAACTGATAGCTATGAAATGCAGATCTTCTGTTCTTGGTGGGTTCATTCTTGTTTGCAATGAAGTCACATCAGAGAATCTCTTATCAAATAAGCTTATTTAAAGATAAAGTACTGAGTGTCTGGATGTGCATTTTAGGCACAAAGATATGTGCATTTGAAATGTGGTTAGTCAAAAAATGACTAGCCAAGAGTGAGGTGGGATGGGTGGAAAGTGTGAGCACTAGGATAGAAATCATTTCATAGAAAATTAAGGGAGATCATTTTATGCTTCATAAAAAAAATATGCGTTTTCAACAAAAGCTTTTCTATGGGGTTTTGTGGTCAGAAGTGCACATTTCTCATTACAGATGTAAAATCAATAAGAAAGTTTTCCCACAATGGAACTGTATATGTCAAACAGCAGAGAAAAATCTCGTCTCCTGCCAAAACCACAAAATAGAATGACCAGCATATGTAAAATAGGTTTTCATGGAATTCATAACAATCCCATTTTGCTAATAAAGACACCACTCCATAGTAATAATTTTTTGGGGTAGTTCCAGTTTATTTATTGTTTCATCAACTTGCATAATGGTGTCAGAATCATGTTTTCTGTCTCATTGTTTTAGAGGTGAAGATATACAAACAACAGGTTCTTATTTTGGAATAGGAAAGGACCTATGACAGCCATTCTTATGACTCAATTCTAACTGAAAATTTTTAATTATTATCAGCTGATTCCAAATAAGTTCAGTTTTGGACAACATAATCTTAATAGTGAAAAGATAGGAACCTATACAAAAAATTAAGAGTAAGGCAGATTTATTTTCCATTTTAAATAGTTTGGGATGAAAATCACCGACCTACAGTATACTATATAACAATATCAACATATTGACATGCTATTTAATAAATGACATCCTTTTTTAAATCTACGAGGCTCAAAACCTCTTCAAAAGAAATGGGGGAAATGAAGTCCTTCTGAGATCCAGATGACTGCCTCATGTTGATGTGTGAAGATCCATAAACTCTTAGTCATCTAATAAGCTGACACTGAATGTTTGTTTGTTTGTTTCATTTTTGCCTATCACATTAAAATCATCTGGACTTTTGGGATTTGCTGGATTTTCTGTCTTGTTCTTTTTTTTTTTTTCTTGTTTGGTTTTGTTCTCTGATATTTTCCTCATATTATTTTATATTATTTGGTGTACTGTCAGCCACCCAGAGTTGGATGACACCAAATCAAATAAATAAATAAATACAAGCATGCATCAAACACAAAATATGGAATTTAATATTGGTAGTACAACTCTTTCTCCTCCCTATCCTCCTCCCTCACTCTTTGATATCTCCCACTACCTGAAGGATTGGATAATTGCCCCAATATTGTGATAGAAATATTTTTGTCAGTTAGAAGACACTGGTGAAATCATTGTACAATGTCCACTAAGCAGCTTTGTTAGGCCACCAGCACTGTTTAATGTGACACACTGGGCCTCAAGTGGATAACTTCCTTCGCTAAGATGAATCTTAATTTTCACATTTTTATTTTTTATTTTTTAAAGACGTTTTCCACCCTTCTAAAGCATCTGTGCCTGTGTTAGCCAATAAATCAACAATCCAAGCAACGGCATGTATAGATAGATGGAACAACAGACAGGTAATCCAGAGGAGGAAATCCTTGGTTTGTATTTTACATGGAAGCAGTTCTAAAAGTATATTTTTGGAATAGCTATGAACTCAATACTACACAGAGTTAATATATGAGTTAATATCCACCATATCTGAGAAGTACCAATTGGCACAGCTTATAGCTAAGATATCAGCTTCACGCTCTATGTGAAATTTAATCAGTTAGGGACCTCTTTCAATGGTTCAGTCTGGGCCTCTGATTATTATAACATGATATAAGAACATGCTGATACAAAAAAAGGCATAAAATTATGAGCTTCTTATATTTTTATTTGTAGAAGCAAAAAACAACTGAAAGGGTGATGTATTATAATGGCCAATTTTAAGTGATTCACAGAACGTAAGTTTTATAGACAACATTAAAAAGAGAAGTATGTTAGGAATATATCTAAGATACGATGGTCATTGCCCAATGTGGCACAATGATGAAGTAAGGCTCATATACGTATTTCTTATAATAATAAACTATACACACAAGTATTTACAATATTGAATAGATCATTCTATTCAATTAGTTACCCTATCTATTTACATAAGAAAGAAAAACAGTCCATACGCTTTGGAGTTCAAAGGAGAAGTGAAGAGAAGAAGCAAAGAGAGTTCTGCGTAAAAAAAACCCTGTAGTCTTTTCTGATTGGTTGATGTAATCCATGTTCATTAAGTCTTTCATTAACCCCTTCATTCCAGTATTGATATAACATATGAAAACAATATCTCACATTCCAAATTTTAGTTGATGGCATCACCAGCAAGACAGCAAGTAGAGTTTCATCCAAACTAGAGGAAAGGATGTATAGAACCAACATTTTTCATTGTTGGGCTTGTTCTATACTTCCCTGGGAGATGTGCTTGGCCCCCAATGTTCGGCACTTTTAAAATGGACAATTGGACAACCTGTAATTATGCTTAAACTATTTTTGTTAATTTTAGTGGAGACTTCATTGCTTTTTACAGTTTTTGTTGTATAGCATCTTGAATTTTATGAAAAGAAGTACAAACATGTTGAAAAATAAATGTAAACAGAAATAAAATGAGAGGGGCACAGTATGAGATACTCCCATCTCGAGCTGCCTAGAAATCATATCTTGCTTATTTTTTTATTACATTTTATTAGTTCTCTCAACCACTATGGATGTCTTTACTTAAACTGTGGGAAAATTGCACAAGAAGAAAAACCCAAAAAGGATAATGATTTTTGGCTGACTTAATAATAGCTTTACAATGTAGTATGCTACTAGCTGTTTCTTCAGAAATGTTTAAAATATCTTTTTAGCAGGAGTGAAACTGGAGTGAAACTGATGGAGTGAAACTGATCTGAAGTATGGTATCCTTCCCATTTAAACAATAAACTCATATTGGAATAAGTCAACTCACATCAATGAAAACATGAATTATTGGTGACTATACAAGTTTTGTTTACTTCCTACGAGTAGAACAAACCTATGGCTTACCCATGTAAACTGGCTGAAAAATTTAGTAAATTATCACTCTATTATGATTTATAATATCCTAACCATAATACGATGAAACAGAAGTCATAGAATCTTCTTCCAGGTTGTTAGAAGACAATTGGGAATTTTGTGTGCACTTGTGCTGATATGGTGACTAAGCTAAAATGGAAAATGAACTTAATATAATCACTGCTTATTCATTTAGATCTTATTCAAAGCTATTTCTTCAATGCTCTCTCCCTCTGTAGAATGGAATAAAATAATAACAGAGTTGGAAGAAACCGACACCGTTCTTCTATCAGCTCCGTCGTCCATGTAGGCAATAAAACAGCAATAAATCAGTTGGAGCAATGGCTCTGAAATGCTTTTATTCAATACAGCAAACGAGGTAACCAACATTTGAAACTAGAACGGTGTCGGATCTGGCTGGGATACGCCCCTCTTTTATGTAGCACCTTTTGCAGCTTACTCCCTTCCATTAAAGGCACAGTGCTTGCTTGGCTGGCCAGATCCCGACAGAGATCTTCTAGTCCAACCAGGGATGATATTCAAACTGGTTCGCATAATTGCAGGGTTGCGCTCAACCGGAAAGAATATCATCGTTGACTCCATTAACCTGTCCCGTTCCAGAAGACTGGCTGAGCAAGGAAGGCAAAAGGCGCTAGATTAGATGCTTAAAATGTATGGAATCTTTTTTCGAACTGTAAACTTATCTGAGGTGTTGGTTTTATAGGAAAGTAAACAGTTTGATCTAAAGTACCACTTGCAAGCCTCTAGTGGCAAACCCCTTCAACACGGCTGCTGAGAAAGTACAGATAACTCCCATATTTTGAAATAAACTCACTGATGGTTGTATTTCTTTTCCAAGTTCCAATGTAACTTATTTTGAACATCATAGAATTTTAAACAGTAATTATTATGGGATTTGGATGTACCTTTGCAATTAAAACTTAAAAACTATATGAAAAATTTAAACATGTTATAAGAAAGCAATCTATATTATGTAAGTCTTTTTGTCACTTTGGCAATATTGTGTATTCTGGCTAAGATCAAGTATGGTACTGCTTGGAAAAAACAATGAAATTTGTAACATGAAACAGCTATATGAAGCTTAGGCAGTGCAGAAGTAGGTCATGTGGTGTTTATTACCTTATGAATGTTTTAATTTAGTGACATTCCTTTACACGATATTAAACTAGGGAGTCAGGAATTCCAAGAAAATACTCTAGCAAAAAGCTGAATCAACTACTGATAAGGTTTGTTCTCTTAAATGTTATTTCTTCTTCTTTTGTATTTTAACTTTGGTCCAAATGTGACCGAAGAAAGAATCTTTTCATGCTATCATTTTAGCAAAACCAATTCAGCTAAATATACATACTTTGAAATTGCACTTGCATATCGGGAAATAAAGCTGCTGAATACTAGACATTTGGAAAATCAATATAATGTCTTATATTTGTGAAAATTAGAATTATCAAAATAAAGAGGATGAAGCTTACCCAGTATTATAATGGTGAATTGACAACTGAAATTATTTATGGCTGATAATAGCAAAAGCAAGAACTGCGGTGCTATTTTTGAAAGAATAATTCTTTGTTTCACATATCTGCTCTGCCTTTTAGGAAGTGATCCCTGACTAACCTCCAATTTACTGTTGGAATGACTTCCAGCACATTAGCGGCCATGAAAACCTATACCCTATGACCTCCAATTTGCTTGTCTTGCCTCCCAATAAGTTTTCCCCAACTTAGACCCCCCAGATGCATTGGATTAAGTTTCATAATTTTTCACCAGACGTTTAGTCACATTGTCTTGAAACTGAGGCACTGAAGCCTCACTGGACACCCTCTCAATTCCCTTTCTGCTCCATAGACGCTCCAATCCTAATTTCTCTGTCTCTTGCCTACTTCGGAATAATTCTCCTTTTTTACTATCAGCACTTTCTTTCCCTCCAAGAATACTATCAAATGGTAGTGCTCTAGATCAGTGTTTTTCAACCTTTTTTTGGCACACTTGTTTCATGAAAAAAATCACGAGGCACACCACCATTAGAAAATGTTAAAAAATTTAACTCTGTGCCTATATTGACTATATATAAAGTAATTTTTCAATTTTTCCCATGGCACACCAGGCAAAATATCGCGGCACACTAGTGTGCTGCGGAACAGTGGTTGAAAAACGCTGCTCTAGATAACAGACAAAGGCAATGGTGATAGACTGGGCCACACCAGATGGGTGGCCCAGCCTATCATCATTGCATTAACTCTGTTCATTATCAGATATTTCTGTCCCTTCTTTCACCCCTTTTAACAATTATATTTCTTTCCTCTCACTGCTTAGTATCATTAATAGATTTCACATCTAGAAACACCTGCTTATTCACATGTGAACCTTGAACTTTTGTGTATGATTTTTTTTAATTTAAGATTTAATTTTGTACTATGACTTATAATTGATTTTGGCAGACAAATCTATATGTATTAGCTTAAAGGTACAGCAATCTCTCATGGGATTTTGGAACAAGAATGGACTAATTTAAACAAATGTTATCTTGCCTGTGGTTAGAAATAAGTGCTTGAAGTATTAAGCTAGTCAGAACAGCCCTGCATTTTCTAAGACTGTAAACCTGCATGAATGGGTAAAAACAAACTTTTAAAATGTAGTTCATCATACAAACAGCTCCAATTTTATTTCTCCCTCTGCAATTCTTTTTGGAACAATGAGAAAGAGTTACTCTCTAGGAGTGTTCAGTATACATAGTAAATTCTTTTACATCACTTTTAATCATGATTGCTAAAACCGAAGTCATTTCCATTTACCCACTTTTAAAACAAAAGAGATTTATGATAATAACCCTAGGGTATATCCAGCATGTCATGTTGTCCCATCACAAGTACAACCCATCACCCATTTATGGAAGACAGGAATGGATGCTGTCATCTTCTACTTGCCCGAGCCCACAACACAGCCCTCACCTATGTATTTCCACCTTGAGTTAAAAATAGCATTTTTCAGTTATCCAATTTACTTGCTGCATTTCCATTCCTTTTAAGGAAACCCCTGCTTTTTTTATTGGCTACTGTAGTGAAGCAGGAATACCCCTTCATGGCCCACTACCTTGTTGATCTACTGCTCAGATAAATGTTATAAGTAGGAAACTATTGAGGACCTGCTGAAAGAGAAGTTACAGCAGACCCAATGAAGCTAAATCTGGGGTGGGGGAACACAGCTAGTTGACCTGACCAGACTGATTTCTGACTGACCAGAAAACTGGCTAGTTTCTCAGTGGGAACTTTCTAACAACCTCAAGTAATCTCTGTTTCATTTGCATGATAGGATAAACACAGGTATATTTAATGAATAATTAGCAAATGAAACTGATTGAAAGACTGAAACAGTACTGAAGAACTCTGGCCAGAAAACTTTTACTTTTACTTTTAGGTATATCAGTTTCCCAGATTTCTATACTTGGCTTTCAATGTAGCACCTGGGGCACAATTTGCCCATAGTTCTTTCTTAGCGCCCACGAGATTCCCTACCTCAACTAACAATCAGGTGACACCTCCAAAACAGGAATCATTGGATTCACCACATGCTGTCAAAATTCCAAAGATGCCTATAAACACACACACCTGAAAAATGTTGGGGATTCTGAGGATAAACTATTGGCAACTTCTTTATATCTTTATTAGCATGAAAACTGGGTTAATTTATCTAAGACTATTGAACAATCCTTGTTTATAGAAGACTGTGAGGCCAGAATAACTATGTTAAGGATTGATTTGGGGTTGGTTTTCCCTGAGAAACAACAATAAAGATGGCTAGTAACTCAATAAAGATATTTTGATACTTTTGCAGCAGTCAATTAACCTATTTATTGTACTATCATTTAATTTTGTGAACTGCAAATAAATTAATTAAAAGATAAATAGAAGCAATAGCTGTTCTGATAGATATAAGGCAAATTGCCAGTCAAGTATGAGATCAATGGACAAATTGATGAGTTGTGAAGATTTTTTTTCATAAACAAGTACAATCTGGGAATAAGTTAGTAAAAGTAAACAAGCAGTCTAGACATGCAGAAGAAATACCTCATTATTATTTCTAGAAATGATAAGTTCTTACAGAAACCATCTGTCAAATGTATATTTTAAAAAACACCCCATGTAAGTGCTTTGGGAAAGTTGCAAATCTTGAGATACTGATTCCTGATCGGATCAGCTTACAGGAAGTGACCTGGTGGCCTACGCACCCTAGTTGTTTGTTCTTTGAAGTCATGGAGCCTTTTTAAAATGTTGGGCAGCATATTTTTCTGGAAACTGGACTGTGACCTTTTCTAAGCAATGCAGAAGTAAACTGGACATTTCCCAGGCTGATAGTATTACTCTACTACCAGATCAATGTTAACTGAAACATTGCTTATTTTCTAAATGCCAGAATTAACAAATGTAATAGCTTATTCTGAAAGTCTGTTTCCTCCAGGGGTGGGTTCCTACCGGTTCGCTGGTTACCCGCTTCGTGGGCGCGCTTTCTGAGCCGCTGTCACACGCGCGCTGCTCGCGATCGATTCAGAAATTTCGGTGCGGTTCTGCAAGCACTTTGGCAGAACAGCTGCGCGGCGGA
>JANHGC010006451.1:26438-37314 GCA_027560395.1 Boaedon fuliginosus | reverse complement strand
CCCTGAATTACTTGGGTCAGGTCCATGGTTGTCATGGAAGCCATGAACTCCTGGGCCGCTCCCGAGGATCCGCCAAGTAATTCAAAATAGATAATCTAGCCAATATAAATATATTATTCCAGTTCTTCCCCATATACATTGGCTGCCAGTCTATTTCTGGACCTAATTCAAAGTGCTAATAGTGTAGTGTAGTGTAGTGTAGTCTGTCTGGCCTGGTCTGGTCTGGTCTGGTTTAGTCTAGTCTAGTCTAGTCTAGTCTAGTCTTTAAAACTCTAAGTCCCTTAAAACCAGGTTACCTGAAAGAGTGTCTGAGCCCATATATTTAAATCATCTCTCTTAAAGATCTCTCAAAAAAGGAAGTGGAATGGCCTCTGCAAGAGAGCAAGCTTTTTTTGGTAGTAGCATACTGTGTATGGAATTCCCATGGTTTGATTAGCACTCACACTAGCATCATTTCAGTGCCAGGTGAAGATTTTTTTTTATTTTTCTAGGTTTTAATCTAACATTTAATTTTTAGCTGTTGAATGATGCAGTGCAAATGCCTGCGAGTTCCCCTGGAAGGGGTGAAGAGAGGCGGGGTACAAATCTAATAAATAAATAAATAAATAATGTATGTGGTGTTTTTATTCATTCATTAGCCTCTAATATTTTCAAGAGACTTCACAAGTTTGAAATTGCATTGGCTTGCTTAATGGCAGGACTATTACAGTGAAATAAAATAAATAGTGTTTAGAAATTAAAAATAATCAGTGTTCCAAATTACATAAGAGTTGACTTAATTTTTGTTGTTGTTGTTGTTAAATTCATATCCCTCCTTCAGGGATTCCAAAATCTATCTTCAGGAAGTAAGTACCAGAGGTTTACAAATACTTGCAGGTGGCACAAACAGCATGCTTCACTTGACTTCAATAACAGAATAAATTGCATTTGGCATAATCAAAGTCAGAGAATGGCCGCTATGAAACTGTGTTCTGACTCAGCTTCTGTTCTTAATGGCATACCATGAGTTGCAGCAAGAATCATCCATCAGACTGACCTGTCATCACCATCATCCATCATCATCTCCAATGAAGTTACAAAGTATAACAACTAACTAAAACCAACCAATTTACAGTCAACAAAACACCAAATTAATTAAAACTGCTGTGCCACTGCTTGCCAAAACTGCCAATAAAATAATTAAAGGTAATAAAAACCTACATGACAATTAAAACCTATCTATTATTTGTCAGGCCAAGAATGCTATTTTACAGAATTAGGCTATGGTCAATTTCTTTCTTTTCATCAAGTCTGAAATAAATGTGAGGTTTAATTTGAAGAAAACTAAGGAACTAATTACCTAATATAACATCCGTTCTGCCCTGAAAGCAAGAAGCTATAGTCAAAAGTTTCCACGAGGTTCCATAAATTCTCCCCCTCCGCCAAAAAATTATACTTGGAAATGAGATAAGGAAAATGATATGGAGTATTGCAACATAAGACCCTGGTTGAAAACAAAATAATACTAAACCCTTGGTCTCATAAGAAATGTCAAGACAGAAGCCAGTGAAGAAAAGTGAGTTGCATACCGAAGCATAGGAATTTAGAGAACGTTAATACCTAATAGACTGTTACAACAGTGCAGGCACAAAATGACCAAAGCTTCCCCAAGAGCCCCACTGCATAAATTATCAGAAAGCAGAGGATTCATCAGATGGAAACTATAGAATTTTGTGATTACTACCAGAAATGATTGCAAGGACAGCCTATTATTCTCTGGTATCTCTAAGATCAAGAACTGAAACACAAGTCAGTGAACAACTCTAGTGATTGATCTATCTTGGAAATTGAATTTGGAAAGCCTTTGACCAACTCTGGTGGGTACCTACTATGAGGGGCCAGACCATCATATGGAGTTGCCAACCAAGAAAGAAAATGGAAGTTATTCAAAAAGAGGAAAACTAGGAAAGGCAAAGCTACTAATGACCGGGATGCTTGGCTGAGACCGAAGGATTTGATGGTCCAAGGACAGATTTTGCAACACCACTATGAGTGACCAATGTTGTACCTTGGCCATTCAGGTATCATTTCACACCTGAGGTAGATAGTTCAGCTTAATAGAATGTGCTGTCCAGAACCTGCACTGAAGGTGCACGTCCTGTGGTGCACGTTAGAAATATTGACTATAAAATGTGTGAGACTGAGTGAGGAAAATAGGGTCGGAGTCATAAGTAGGATGAAATTGTGAACCAATAAGGGGTTATGGACAACAGCCCTTCTAAAAAGATGATGAGCTAGTCCTTACAAGTATAAGACAAAAGCATTTGTGGTTTATGTGTAATGGGGGAAGAAACTACTATCTATTCCATCTCCTCTACTATTAGAACTACAGACTCCAGGAGTGCCAACAGTAAATGACATGGCTAGTTGTTTGGTACAAGAAAATAATTTTGGCACTGGCTAAAATCTGGTGCTGTTATTTTGGAATTCAGAAAAGTGGACTCTGAGTATTTAACACTCATTCAAGATATCAAGATTAACTAGGCTTCTCTGCTTAGGCACCACATTCATCTAAAAGTGCCAGGATTTACTTAGATGTTTACCTTCAATTAAGTAAAGCTAAATAAATCAATGTAATTGAATACATATAACTTACTTATTCAAGTGAAAAAACCTTCTATTTAAAAAAACTAAGACATTTCCTTTACATCTTTTTGTTTTTAAAGTAAAATAAATCAAGGACCAAAGATGTTTTTTTTTTTAAAAAAAAACACATTGAAATTGGAATCCTTTGTGGTTATTCAAGTACCTTCTGAAAATTAGTCTAACTTTTTAAAGTCCCTCTAGGTTGCCTCTTTTTATATAATGTGTAATTAGAAGTCATGACTGTTATTGATGGGGCTAATGTTATAGCTTTGCCTAGATACATTATCTCCTCTTTATATTTATTAAAAATCAGACGGTAAAATAAGGACAGCAGCAGTTATTTAAAAACTATTTTGTAGTTTTTCAAACATTATTCCCAGCCACTACTACATTTCAAATATGAAATCACATGACCTCTCCCACCTATTTAAAAGCTGCTTTTCTAAAGACCAAAAATAAAGTCAGCAAAAGCTAATATCACTATCTTTTCAACACTTATCAATTAAGGATTCCCTATGATCGCAAACATCAAGTTCTGCCTATTCAAATAGAAAATAAGATCCACTTAGCATTCTAGAAAAAATTAAATTAACTGCAATCGTTAATGGACTAAAGATAAAAATATTGCATGTCATATACACTCATATGAATCTTTCAAATACAGGTATATTGGATTACAGCTAATAGAATTCTCACAAAATGGGCTAAAACAATCAAAATAAAATACTCTTTATTTCAGACTTTTATATTGCTATATTATTATTTGCTTTATTTGGTGTATTCTGTATTGTAATAAGTACTTTGTCAAGTGCCTGAATATTGTTTCTATCCTGCCCTCATTCTAACTAACTAATCTTGTTTACAACAGTTAAGTAGAATTATAAATTTATCTTCTATTTTATCATTACAATCTAACACTTTTCTCTCTATAATCTATCCTGTCTAATCATAAAAACCATAAACCATAAATTCTATTTTCTATTTCATGCAAAAAGTCAATAAGGGGTTTCCAGTCAGCAATAAATGTAAATATTGTCTTTTCTCTGATTAAAGAAGTCAATTTAGCCATCTCCAGCAAATTCCATCATCTGCACCAGCCATTCCTCCATTATGAGTAATGCTGAATCTTTGCAAAAACAAAGTTCTATAACCTTTTTCCAACCATTTGTCCATCATTTCCCAAAAGAAAAACCTGCAATCTAAATTGCTTATTAATTTGTAAAATTCTCTCAAGAAATGTATGTATTTGAATCCAGAATTTTCTAGCTATTTACACCAAACATGATAAAATACTCCTTCTTGTTGTTCATATTTCCATCATAAATTTGATTTGCTTCTATAAATTCCTGACAATTCTATGGTGACATGTACCAACATTTTATAAAATATATATTTCCCCTCTGCCATATATTTTCCCATTGTTCCATCTGTATATTATAGCTGTAATTTTTAGCCCACTTGTTCACTTGTTCTTCTGTTTCAAATTTCAATAAAAATTTATACATTTCAGCAATTACATGTTCATCATTTGTACAAAATTCAGTTTCAAACTCAATCTTACAATGTTCAAAACCATAAATACTTTGTCTAGTTTAAATCTAATAACGATAAATAAGGGAACCATTGACAACTATAACCCTCTGCACCCAGTTCTTCTCTTGATTTCATTCTACATTCCCCTGAAAAAAAAATCTCATAATCACTTAGTCATTATTTCTAGTCTATAAAATGTTTCTTTTTTTAAAAAAATATTTTTTATTGTTTTTCTTTTACATACATATCTCTTAAGCAAACAGAGTTGTTTTGTGATACAGTCATATCAATCAATTCATCACAAATATCCTTACTTATCTTATTAAATTGTGCTTGTCAAATTTAAAATAAATCTATTATCCTATCCATACATTCTCAGGCATAAACATCTTAATTCCCATTTTTATCTCTATAGCTTCTGTTCCTAAAATCCAATTAATTAATTCCATCTGTAACTATAGCAGATCAGTTATATTAAGATAGTCCATTTATGTCCATTCCATTTTTATCCATTTCATTAATTCAATATTTTACATACTTCCACCAAAATTAATTCAAATGTATTTTCCAGCTTCAAATTCTTCCTACTGCCTTGTCCAAAAATTACAAACCTATTCCAATAGTTATAGCTTTATTTCTATTTCTTTTTCAATTCAAGTTTTTAAAGATCGTATCTATCAAATATAGTTTACCTTTGTATTCATTCCATTTATATTCAATTCATTAAACCCATATTTTTTATTGAAATCAATGTTTTCTTAAATTCATGCTAATATTTAGATCAATTAAATTTTTTACATGCATTATGCAAAGATTACAAACCTAATCCCATAATTATATTCTAGCTTTATTTCTGTTTCTTTTCCAATTCTTTTTATATTTTATGTTAAATTATTTTTATCAGCGCTATTCAATTTTTAAAAATCATGTCCATCAAATATAAATTACCTTTATATTCAATTCATTTTTTCTTCAAAATATTTTAATGCCCAATATAACAAATGTATTTTAGAAATCTTTCTTTTTATTAACAATATCTAGTACAACTACCTGCTATCTATGAGTTTTATATTTCCTATACTACGAAAATATATTTTGTATCCTGATGCTAATTATTATAATCTAATATTCCCTGAGTTTCTATTTCTGCCTTAATAGTTATCAAGCTAATTATACATTCCAAATGGCTACTACCTATCGACCCTCCTTCTTCTCCTTGGAATTACAGTCTTTTCCCATCCTCCAGCTTTCTCCCCAGCTCCTTCCTTCGGTTCCAACTCTCTTCTGCATTATCTTTATTTGATCTCAGCCATCCTCTCATTGTCCTCATTAATTCAGTATTTTTACATACTTCCACCAACAATAATTCCAACTTATTTTCCAAATTTAAATTCTCTCTATTTCATTGTCAAGAAATTACCCAAACCAATTCCAATAGTTATAGATTAATTTGTTTCTTTTTCACTTCCTTTTGTATTTTAAACATCATAAAAACCACATTGTTTAATTCTATTAATTTATTTTTATCTACTCTATTCAAACTTTTAAAAATCATTTTCATTCCATTTATATATTCAATTCATTAAACCAATATTTATATAGAGGTCCGAATTCTAACAGATGTATTTTAAAGATCTTTCTTTTTGTTATTAACAAGGCATAATACAACTACCTGCTACCTAAGAGTTTTATATTTTATGTCAAGTATATCTACTCTAAGACTCTATTATAGTCTTACGTTCCCCAAATTTCTGTTTCTGTTTCTGTTTCTATCTTAATAGTTATCAGGTTATTATCAGGTTAATTATACATTCAAAATGGCCACTACCCATTAACCCTCCTTCTTCTTCTTGAAATTATACTCTTTTTCCATCTTCCAGATTCCTTTCCCAGCTCCTTTCTTTGGTTCCAACTCTCTTCTGAATTATCTTTATTTGATCTCAACCAGCCTCTCATTGTCCCATTGTCCAATTGTCTGAAATTATCTCCATCTGTCTCTACTTCTCCCGTTGCCTATCTGCCATTTCTGCCATATCTCTTTGTTCCACCATGTCATCCTCCGCAGGCACTGCCTCCTCCTCGCTCGCTCGCTTGCCTCCACTGCAGGTCTTCACAATCCATCATCTCATAGGTATTCTATTTTTCATTTTCATTTGACACATCCCGAATGTTTAAGATTTTTTTGCAAGTTTCCAACATTAAATCCAAAGTCTCAATTGCTTTTTTGCAATGCGGAGACATCTCCTCCATGAGACCTCCCTTCTCTGCTTGCTCTGCCACTATATCACCCATTTCAAAAAGGGAAAAAGAAGCCTTCAGTTTAATTCAGAGTCTTTGTAGTTTAGATCTTCCATTTCCAGATTTCTTCTCCAGAGCCTGGAGTTTAGTTCTGATTTCACCAAACTCCATATCCTCACTTAAGTCCAAGATGCTTTCTTTATACAAGCTTAGTACACAGCTCCACCAGTCCGTTTTAAATATTTAGGCTTAATGTCTTGGGTTAATATTTTGACGCAAAAATAGATGCTCATTGAACACAACGTTTGTTCACCTCGACTCTCCTCCAGCACAATCTTGGTTCCTGGATACTCCTGACTTCATGGCTGCCATTATGGCTGCTGCTTTCTTCCGTCGTCATCTGGGGATTACGCTAGTTCAGAGAGGGGAGATATGGCTCCCCTCGATCTGCCTAGCAATCTCCTATGCTTTGCCACCTCTCTGGGTTGTGGAGCTCGCTAACCTCACATGCAGAGACATAGAAAGTCAAACCGGAAGTCCCCGTCTATAAAATGTTTCATGTGCTATAACTGATAATTACATAATTATTTTTAAAAACCATATTAACCTTAACTTTATTGTATCACAGTAATGTTTTTTTAATTTCATATAATAGCGACATATGGTATATCAGTTTATTGTAGTCATTAAGACTACTGACTGAGAAATGAATTCTCTAGAAATGAGAGAAGATGTTGGGTTTGCAATTTTTGAAAGGGAAGTCTCAATAGTTCACTCCTAACCTTCACCTCTTCCAGTGTCTATGACTTTCCTATCCCAAGTTCCCCAAAGATCAAAAAGACAAGAGTAGAATAAAATGTGATTCATGGTTGCCTGTTTGCTCTTCATTTAATGACTGACAAAGAAAAATAAATTAAAACCAACTGACTAGAACAAGCCAAAAAATTTCATGGATGAACCTGGAGAATCAAAAGCTTATGACAACATGTGCAGGAAAGCCCGCTTCTGCATGCAAACAGTCCTTGCTGTGTAAATGGCCAATTAATTTATGAGAGCCAGATGTTCTTGTATGCTGGAATTGTTTACCTTTCTGCTAGCTTCTTCGTTAGACTGATAGATGTCACCATGTCATAGCAGCAGGGTAGCACGAGAGCTAGTGCCTCACCTCCCTGCCCTGATCAACCCATTTAAAACTTTTTATATTTTGTTAATGGCCTCCATGCCCTTTATTCTTCTATTTGTAAGTTATGGGGGTTGTACAAAAATAAATACTTATAATTAAAACAAATATAAGCTTCCTTTGAAGAAATCCTTTTATTTGAAGAAAACCGTTAGACTAGAATTAACTCCCAACTTCTGGTTTCCAATGAAGAGCTTTTAAACTTTTTTATTTAAACTACTTGAATGTATAAAGGTTCTAATATTAAAGATTCAATGCCATTTACTTTCCAGTTCAGAAGATATATGTAAGATGCAAAATGTATTCAATTAAGATGCATAACAGTGGTTGTACTACATCAGTGAAAGTGTCCACTAATAACTGGTGATACTAATAATAGCATATGTAATAATTTTTTTCCAATCTACTTTAAAGCCAATTAGTAATTTGCTTTTGTTTCATTATATATTCCTCAAAACAATACTTCATTATTATCTGTCTTAATCTACTTCTGACTGATTACTTTAAGAGCATATTATTAAGAAGAGATAAAATACTCTTAAAATACTAATAAGATACTCTTCTCACCCTTCCTGGTACCTACCTCATCCCACTTATGTCCATGTTGTTTTATCTTTTCAATCTATATTATTTGTTACTATCACGAAGTGTCTCATCTCATGATCCTTGCTGAATGTACCCTATTAGTTTATCATTTTCCTTTATGTATACTGCGAGCATATGCACTAAAGACAAATTCCTTGTGTGTCCAATCACACTTGGCCAATAAAGAATTCTATTCTAAAAATATCTACTTTATCTATGGTGTTATAAAATGTTTTCATATGTCCTCTCTTGCCTGCCTCTTAAAAATGTATTATTTATTAAAATTAATTTATATTCAACCTTCCTTTTGGTCAGTGCAGATGGTATATACTCTTCTGTTGTCTATTTTATCCTCACAACGTTTTATTGGGGTCATCTACTGCTAGTGACTGGACCAATGTCATCTAATTAATTTTCATTATTAAATGCAATTTGAATGAGGAACCCAATTGTCATTTGAACACTCTAATTAACATAAAAGCCTGGCTCATCCCTCTTTTCTTTCCTCTGCAAGCACATTTCAAAAGTGTTATTGCCACTACAGAGGTCGTTGAATGGCAATTCCCAACACACCTAGAAAGCAATGTCTATTTAGAAAGCAATACATAGTATAGTATAGTGTAGTGTAGTGCAGTGCAGTACAGTAGTCTTGAACATACAGTGATACCTCAGTTCACGAATGTTTCTGTTCACAACCAATTCGGTTCCCGAACAAAAAATCCAGCCGAATTTTGAATTGGTTCACAACTCAAAACTTGGTTGGCAAACAAAAATGGCATGGAAAGATTGGTTTTCCCCATCGTGAATATTGCTTCAGAACCACAATTTTGTTCATGATCGCAGTCCGGGAATGGTTTGCGGTCGCGAACCGAGGTCTTAATGTATACAGTTCAAGAGAGGAACTACCATCATATATATAAATGGATGACAATAAACTGTATGCTAAGAGTGAACAAAATATCAATTCACTGATCTACCTGACATACTTCTACAGTGAGGAACATGTATACACATACAGACACACAGTCTCACACACACTTGTACACATGCACATATGCACACACACACACACACATGATAAATACTAAATCTCTGCAGACTTCCCAGAAAATACCGTGAACCAAAAAAGACCAAGAAATCTTCTACTATTAGCCATATTTTTTTTGTGAAATATTAAAACATCATATGAAATTGATTTGCATGACCAATTCTAATTTTCCCCATCTGTCACATCAATACCTACTGCTTAATGGCTATTTTTGGAATGGTTCTGTGAATTTAGCAATTCTTCACCAACTTCAATAAGAGGTGGAGGGGAAGCAGGATGTATTCTGGAAACAGTATGATTGAAGTGAAAAATAAAATTCTTCTGAACCTACACTGAAAAAACTAAAGACATAAGAGCATTTCATTTCACATATAATGAGAAGTTTATTTGCTTATTTAACTTGTATTAAAATCACTTGCACATGACTCTAAGGTGGAGTCTACATAGTTTGACACAAAAGCATAATCTTCTACTATTAAAAACAGTTAAAATTAAAAATGACATCCATATCAGTTATAGTAACTTGTAATTAAAATAAACCTGTGAACCATTTGCAAATTAATGTATGTCACAGATTACCTTTGGTATGTAAGAGCATTCATTGAATATGAAAAGAATTATTGATATATAATAGATTGTCTTTTTTGAATGATATGGAATAATAATAATATTAGATACAGCACTGACATTCTAGATTGTTTTTAGTGGACTACCACATAAAAGGGAGGATGTTAGACAAACTACTAACCCATTATAGGTAACCCTTGTTTAACGACCACAATTGGGACCAGCCATTTTGTTTTTAAGCAAAGCAATCACTAAGTGCAACTGTGCTTACAATCTTACTTCAGCTTTCCTTTGCTTTACAGACCTAAGCCAGAGAATTGGTTGTAAATTATTTTTTCATCTTTATATAAGTGCAAACTGTTGATAAATGAGGCAGTTGCTAAATATTGATATCATCCCTGCAAAAGCCTCTCTTCTTACTTCTGGCATTAGCCACAGGGCAGAAGGGATGTGTAGCAGTTCCAGTTTGTCCTTGGATCTGCTATTTGAATCTAAAACATATTTTAGATCAGAATAATTGTCTTTTGCATTACTGCTGAGAGTTTTTAATATTAGAACTGCATCCAAGTCTACAATAATCTTGCAAACTTTGTATTTATAATCAATAATATTTTAATCCAACCGAGAGCCCAAATGCTTACAGACTCTGCAGCTCCTATATATTTATTCTTCCACTTACGTTTGTCTTCAGACTTCATGCAAGTTTCCATAATATTTTATCTTGTTGTCAAAATATTTAATTGGTCTAAATGTTTTTCAAACCCTGAGAAATAATAGGATACTATACTATAATCTGATACCCTTCCTATAATGGAACTGCCATGGTCCCTGGAAATTCTATAATTTATGGTCTCAAAACATTTAGAACTAGGTTCAAACAGGATTTTATACTCCAAGATAGGAAAAGGCATCCATAAGAAACTTCTCTCTTACTGATTACCTCTATGAGATTTTCTTGACAAAAATAGAGAAATGTTTTGTTATTGCCATTGCCATTGCCATTGCTGCCTCCTCTCCCTCGTCCTCGTCCTCGTCCTCGTCCTCGTCCTCGTCCTCCTCCTCCTCCTCCTCCTCCGCCGCCTCCGCCGCCCCCCACAACA
>JANHGC010006450.1:0-12402 GCA_027560395.1 Boaedon fuliginosus | reverse complement strand
CAGCCATCTCGTCATTGTCAACCCAGATGTGATACATTCAGGAAAGCCCTAAATTCATACCTTCACTGGTTGGCTGATTTATGCCTAATAACCATCTTTAAGCTGAATATATTGCATAGGATTATTGTTACAGAAGTAAAATCAGATGCCTTGAGCTCTCTCTATCCACACTCACTGAAAGGATGATCAATGAAAGCTGAGAAAGTCTATTTGTGGATGAGTTGGGTTTCTGTTTTCAGTTTCAATAATAATAATTGTGTGATTCTATTATTAGTTCTTTGCCAAATGTACCATATTCAATTAAAACTCAAAGTCACTTGATTACAATTAAAGAATGTATTATCCACCTCTCAAAGATGCTTATATGCTTACAGAGATTCTCAGTCATCCAGGTCAAGGTGGTCCCAAGGTTGCTTTTTTTCAAGAGACACCTGGACTTTCTGGTTTTCCTTTGAAGACGTTTCACTTCTCATCCAAGAAGCTTCTTCACCTCTGAAGTTTTTCAAAATTAAAGAACTCTAGAATGACATTCAAGTAATTATGAGGAAATAAATTATCCAACCCTGCCCTTGCAACAAAATAGAGATGACAGGGATACAGAATAACAGGTGTTCACATTATTAGGTGCTGGGGCTTCCAATAACAGGTAACATCAAGCCAGGACAGAAGATCAGGAGCAGGTAGACAAAACATCTGTTATCTCAAATATATGCTACAATTCACTGTTGCTGGCTTTCCAAAATCCTCATGCCTTTCTTTCTCAGGTAATATGTTATGGCAGCAATTAAGGAGGCAAGCAGTTGATAGTTCAATCGAAAAGCAGAATCAGCATCCCAAAAATGCCTACTAAGGTAACCTGAGAAAATGTAAATGTTTGATTCATGAATACCGAGTAAAGAATATTTTAATAATCCCTCCCTATGATTTTCCATGATGATAGTCAAATTAGTATCACTGTACTAAGCACAGTTAAGGGCTCGGGGACTTTCCTTTCCCCTTAATTCAAGTCCCCGTTGATAGAAAATCCTTTGCACTGTTCCATTTTGTATACCTCTCAGGACAACTTCTGGATTGGGATGTTTGTTCACTGTCATTCACTCCTTAGTCACTACCGGCTTAAAGCACTACAATACAGTCTACATCAGGCTGCTTATGAATAAGCATTCAGAAATTCAGCTGGTCCAAAATAGAATGATATACACAATACTGGGCACACTTAGTTTTGCCCATGTGACACCACTTTTGTGCAGGCTGCACTGGCTTCAGGTAGGCTTCCCAGGTGCTGGTTATTATCTTTAAAGGCCTACAGGTTAGCTGGAAGATTGCCAGGCTCCATTAGCTTCCTCTCATCCTGCCAGACCCGACATTATGGTCATGAGTCTGTTTTGTTAAATAGGGCTTTGTGGGATCCTGAAGTTGTCTGAAGGAACAGCCTTCCCCCTAGGATCTCCCAACCTTGTTAGCTTTCCAGGATGTCATGAAAAACTCCCCCTCCTACCTTTAGCTAGTAAAGACTGATATTTGAGTCCGAGAGTCTCTGAATCACTTTGGAGATGCCTCATTGTATAATTTTAATTGAATTTCTGTTCTGTTTTTCTATTGGATTTTGTACACACATAACTTTTCTGAGTATCAAACAAAACCATGTATAAGAGGAGCACTTCAGGAAAGGTTTGTATATAAGTGATTGCATGACCTTTGTAGATGCCTTATCTATATATTTAAAATTGGATGTATGTGTGTGTATGTGTGTATGTTCCAGTATAATTCTGGAACAGCTCAGCCAATATCAACCAAACTTAGTACACACATCACTTACCCTCTGGGAACAAACACTGTGGGGGTAAGACACCCCTAATACCACTTGGGGGGCTCTGTGTGCCCCAAAAACAGTCATGTCAGCTTCATAGTATTTCACAAGGGGCTCCCTCTGTTGCTGCATGAGTGACCAGTGTTAGGCCCATAGAGCTACTCACTTGTGACACTGCACAAGAGGCCAGGATCAGGTCCATAGTGCTATGGTCCATACAGCTACCCACTTGCGACTCTGCGTGGGAGATCAGCATCAGGCCCATACAGCTACAGGTCCATAGAGCCATTTGGATAAATAAATACCTGGGCAATGCTGGGGTATCAGCTAGTGCTAAATAAAATAAATTCAGGAAAGGTCCTGGAGTCAATAGAATAAGGACAAAGAATATCTCTTGGAGGGGGCCCATTCCAAGTCTGCAGCCCACCACTGAGAAAAGCTGTTCCTAAGCGTGGGTCACAGCATCATAATGTTTCCAGAGTAAGAAGAGACTATGAAGCCTGAGCAGGAATAAGTAAGAAGAATGTTATTGTATATATCCATGGTAGCAGCTTCCCTTAAATTCTAGAAGACCCATAACACTTGATGGAAAATGCTATTTTAAGTATTATTTCTTGTTAATGAAAACCCTGGAAGATGAGATTAGATGGGACAAAGTTTTTACAGTACCAATGGTTACATTTATGTTGTTTGGTGGAGGCTATATTCAACTATGATCATAAGAACCAATATAGAGTGATGGCATCCATATAGCTGCTTGGAAAGAAGAGGGAAAAGTTACTAGAGCAGGGCTGTCAAACTCACAGCCCGCAGGACAGATGAGTCACATGCTGGCCACGCCTGGTTTAGCAAAAGGGGGAAAAGTCATGATACGTCACATGATGATGCCATGACACTTCTGTTCTTGAGGAAATAGCTAAGAGACAGGTTAATAGTATTTTTCTTTGTACAAGATGCAGGCATTGTGATAGGAAGCTACCGTACATTACATACTTTTTGAATAATGTTAAGCGTAAGTAATGATATTAACAATTTTACTGAAGTTCAGTAAACAGCTATTGAAGCATACACCAGAAATAATTATGCAGTCACTCAAGCTGTATTTTCAACTTTTGAAAACTCTTTCTCAATGCTAACATATCTTCAGGACCAAACATTGTCTGATGTTTGGTATGGATTTCCATTCAGACAAAACAAACAAGCCCAGCAAAATCTAATAGCCTGAAATTATCCTCATTATAAAGTTAAGCAGTTGCTGAGTATAATAGGAACAGCATTTCTTGATAATAGAGCTTTAAACTATGAAGGAATGCAAGCCCTGTACCAGAATATAAAATATGGAAGTACTTAAAATGAATTTAAAATCACTGGGGACACATTAAAAACATTTGTGCCAACTGGCAAAGGACAAAACACATTTAGGAACCAATCTATTCCATGATGTTGAATTTTGATTTTATGTTCAACTGTCTAATTTATTTTAATTTCTAATAATGTGGAATAATATTGGTGATTTGCCTTTCTCTAAAGAGGAATCATGTAAATAATCATCAGCATTATTTCTCTTCACCAAATGGTGTTTCCTTCTTCAACATGCTTTCATTGGCAGAAGCTTGAAAAAGCCAGCACTGAAAAAAGGAAATTAGGCAGACACAGGACTTGGATATTGGGCAAATGTTTTAATACCTCATTAATGATATTAATCCAATGGGGGTGATTTTAGTTAGCTTCCTGAATGCACCAATTCCAGAAATAAATGGCACCTGCAGGAACTCTGCTTGAATCTGTGGACCTTCTAGTGCTACAAGAGCACAGAAGTTCAAAGTGATTTCTTCTGTGCAATTAACCTCTAGTGTTCCTTCAATTAGTTACTTACGTTGGATAAATGCAGAGCTGCTTGGCAGTTACTGATTCACAGGTTTTGTACAGTTTACTAGTGATATCTTTATGCTCTGAAAACAAGAAGTTCGTGATCTTCAAAATCTACCTGAAACCATTTTTTTTTCTTTTGGTAAAAATAAAAATTAAAGGAGAGTTTTAAGAGGCAGGGAGAAGAATTTAAAATATACAAGATGTATCTCTCTCCGTGTGTGTTAGGTATATAGCTTGCCCAGCATCCTTCTGAAAGAGAGGGCAAGTACTAAACAGGTTGTTTGGAGAAAAAACATACTTGGGTTTCAGAATAAAACTTTAAATGATCTGGAAAGAAGCTGCTTTGGTAATCTATTTCAATTCTGATCCATGACAGCACATTTTAATACTTTCCAGTTTTGAAGAAACAAATTAGCTGTAAAGATCATGGGTGTATGTTTATACACATATAAAGATTATTTTCATTTAGTTTTTATAATCCATTATTTCTCTGGAATTTCATGTGCATTTGAGAAGGTTGCTGTGGACCATAATGGGTTTTAGTTACATATTTTCTGTGCTTTCCTGAGACCTCATTTATCCTGTCATTCTAGGAAGCCTACTATCAGATTTTCCCCACTACCATTTGGAATTGGATATTTAACCCCAATGGGTGGCATTTGCCATAATCAATATCACCTCTACTTTTATGCCACCACAGACAGCTTCCTTTTTGACATAAAGGATCTTCAGACACATCCGTTTTAATATCTTTAGCCTGTCCGCAGCTAACTAGTCACAAAGGAGAAATGAAGGTGAAAAACAAAAAAAAATATTTTAAAAGTTTCTATGCTTCTTACAGGCATCTTCGCTTTCTTCTTTTCTAACAGTATGTAATGCTATCAAGTTAACATTATTTCCATTCAGTCAGCCTTGTATGTTTTAGGATCAGGATTTCCTTCCTGCAATCCACTACTTATTTTGTGATGATAGTTGCATGATGTCCTTATTATTGTTTTTCTTTTTTGTGTTGTTAGTTCCAGAAAAAATCCAGTTTTAAGTAATATAACATCACAATGTACAAATAATTGTAGCACTGATTCTGAAAAACAGTTATTAGTTCAAGATCATTCCAAATGCCATCCAGGTGTTTTGGGGAGCAGTTCTTGGAATTACCAATCCCATTGACCTCTGTCATACAACCATGATTTGCAATAGTGCAAATATAATATAAATTTATATATTTAATTGTAAATATAATTTCTAACTATAGTGTAGGGAGCTATGTGCAGTCTACTAAGCACAATTCACCAAGCTTCAATAAGACTTGGAGCAATATTTGAACCTTGAGTGAGATGTTTATAACCAGAATACATAGAATCTTACCAGTATTCAGATGAAGGAATAACAATATTTTTAATGACAACTGTTGTTATTAGAAATTCTAAGATTATGATAGATAAATGTACATTGATTGTTTAGTGGATTAATAATACTGGGAAGATGGAGGAACCAGAAGTGAAACTCAGTTAAGTGCTGCTTGAGAAGCGAAAGGTATATGGCACCATACCTCAAAATGACTTGTCTCCTGGAAGCACATTGCTCAGCAACAACATGACAAAATATCTTTTGGAGGTGTATATTCCACCTTGACTCTTCATCAAAGTATGGCCACTCAGTTTCACTTGGCAGATGTATCTCCCAGCAATGGCTGGCTCAGAAGACACTGATATTAATCAAAGGAGTGTGGCTGCTCCATTAAATAGTTCTGAAATACTGTTGCATTTCACAGCCACACTTTGCTTGGGAAAATTGCACTGTTGGTGAAAAAAATCCCAAAGTATATTATTAATGTCAGTAATACTTTTACTGTTGGTATTAAATTAGTGGTTTAATTTTATTTCTGCTTTGAATATTACATAGCTATGTTTGCTATGAAACTCTTCTCTCTGCTGTCCTCTCCTGTTCTGCCTGTTTCTTTGCCTTCAAAACCTGAGATGCAGCTTTTTAGTAGCAGATGAGCATTGATTTATTTATTATCTAAGTTTTAATGCTGCTTGACCAAGACTTTGAGCTGGACATCCAAAGGGATAAGGGGTCAAAAAGTAAAGAAGGTGATTGTGAGCATGTTATTAAAGCCTGTTCCTTTTGTAGAGGCATTGCCTGCAATGTACATTCAAATGGGATGGGACTTTGATCACATGGTTATGATGGCCATCTCTACTTCTTTCCTCCCCCTCTAGATGTTTCTGATCATAACCATTTACAATTTCTATTGCATTGCTGTGCTTTAGTCCACTTTACACAGTTAACTCACCTTTAGAGTCCCAATGGCAATCTTTTTATGCTGCAACCATAAAAACAATCCTTCAAGGCTATCAGGGGAGATGCTGCTAATTCCTTGAAATAACAGAAGGTGGGATGGTGGGTGCCACTCAGCTAACTGCCAGATGTTTTTGCTTCAAAGCTTAACAATGTTGCTACCCAATTCTGACCTTGTGAAATAGGGTGGTAAGGAGCAGAAAGGAGGCTAAAGAGAAATTCACATATGCAGCAGTCTTCAGATTTTCCAAAATGGTTTAAAGGACAACAGAGACTGTATTTCTTTTTCTCCCAAGGGTAGATGAAATTAATATACCCTACATGGATTTTAATAAATTAATTCTATATCTTTATATTCTACTTCTTGGAATTCAGCAATTTTTTTGCATCCTTTCGGATTTTTCTGCACCTGCTTAGTTACAGGTAAATATTCACTTGAATAATGGAAGCATGCTGCTTGGATAATGGATTTAAATCTTTAACCTTAATGTTTTGGTTGGTTTTTAGTCTTATGTTGGGATGGGATCATGCTGATATCAAACATGCAATATCATCATTTCCCACGAACCTCCATATACTAGTAAAAATTGACAGAGCTCTTCACATGTTTAGCTGTACATATGAAGGCTTTCATCGAAGCCCCTAGGTGAACAATTGTGTGCATGCTATCTCACCATAGTTTTCATACTGTGTGTGTTGTTGGCACTATTTGACACTCAAAGGCCCTACAGAATAGTCAATTTTAGAGCCTTTCTAAAAGTTTTACTGCAAGGAAAATCTTGCAAAGTGTTGGAACAGCTCCTAAGAAGGTACATTGGGCTCCCAACTTGTTTACCTCATCCTATTTTATCTTTGGTATCAAAGAACAGAATACTGTATGCTATACTTGATTAGCAGCTTTCAAGTTGTTTCAAAAACAGTATTGAATGGGTCAAATAATCTAAACCCAAGATGAGTCTTTTGCTTCAGGAAGGCTTACAATTGGTGCATCACCAGACTCTCTTGGCCACCAGGAGAGATCTTCATCTTGCAGGGATTAGATCTGAACATTGTTGTGACCCATCCAAGCAGTCACAGATTCTATGCTTCCCTCAGTATATCTGGTAATGGGTATGTGAGCAGCATTTACTTTGTATTGCAACATTAACACTCATTGGATAGAAAATAAAAGTGAAAAACCACTCAAAACTATAGATATTTGAGGATTATTTAAAATGAAATTGATATGATACCTTGGAATATACTTCATTAATGTTTAAGAGGTTTTTGAGAAGACCCAGCTAGGCTTAAAGTGTTACTCTTTTGTTAAAGCAAAACTTTAGATTTAGTTTAAATTTTAGTTAAAGTAGAACTGTTTTTACATAACCCACAATGCAAGGTAAAAATGAGACAGCAGTCTACTTTACGCGTGACTAGTATAAATTTTGAATGTTTTTCCTTCAAACCTCTGATCCATACACCATATTATAAAAAGTCTTTGGAAGCTCTCAGCAATTTAAAGCAAAGCTTTGGTGCTAATTAGCATTGCAACAGCAGGGGGCAAAGTCTATGAAAAACATAAGTCCAAATCTTACTAAAAGTACAGATGTAGACTGCCATTTTTTGACTTTTGACTTTCAGACATTTCAGTCTGAATTTTGACACAGCTACATTGTAGATCTGTTGTATTTAATATACTTCATTCAGTTCCTTCCCCCATGCCCCAATTATTTTTTTCCAGAGAGCAAATAAATAATCCTAGAAATATTGAAGTGTTACTTACCAAGATATTCCATCCTTTATGGTTTTTCCATCAGCTGATCTTAATGGGATCTCATAGAGCCCTTTGATTCTGCCTGGCTCACTGTATAATCACCAAGTGTCTCAAAAAAGAAAATGGTGAATTATTTCTGCCTTAACACAACTGAAATTTGCCTGTTGTAACATGATCTGACTCACCCATTTTCCTCCAGGAATAAAGAGTGGGAATATTGGAAGCAAAGTTGCTGCATTTAGTGTGTAAAATATAGCAGCTATTAACTTTTTGACATTTTTTTCTTATGGATTCTTATTGGTGTTGACTTCAGATCAGAGTATGATATCACATGTAGCTTGTTGATATGTGACCAGAAGCCCTTTGAAACACCGCTTTTTTGCTTTGGGAATACGGGTGGAAAGACAGGTTTGCAAGCCTTTACAAGCTTTTTGTACCCCTTTCTTTCAGAAATTAAGGAAAGTTTAGCTAAACTGGTTGCTCATTTTGTGATATCATTTCACAGCAAATAACATGGTAGCATAAAAAATAGGATTATTCCAGCATATGTGTGTGGGGGGAAGCCTTACTAGAAATTACCTCTACAATCAGGATTTATAAAAAAGGAACTTTATCAAAGTACTTTAGATATAGTTCTGCCTTGTATATTTTTGGCCCATCCAATTTGGATGGGAAAACTATTTAATTTTTTTTAGATTTTGTATTGCTTTTAATTTTTGAATTGTTATGTATTTTATATGATTGTGAGCTGCCCGGAGTCCTCCGGGATGGGGCGGCATACAAATTGTAATATTAAATTTAAATTAAATTAAATTAAATTAAATTAAATTGCTTCCCTCTTTACCCTTCAAACCAGATTGTCAGGGTTCAAAGTAATACATCCCATTTAATAAGAACTCCAAGGCCTATAAAAACAACATTTTATTGGGACATATTAAATTGGTAACATTTCTGGTGGAAAACCGGCTCTAAGTTCCCACTGGTTTTACATCCAATTAAAAGTAAAACTTTGTCACTTCCCTCCAGAGTCTCCAGTCACATGGTCCAATCAGCATACAGTCCAGTTGCTAGGTGACTTCACTCTCCATCTCTCGAACACCTGCACCAACATCCTTGATTCCCAGGGGAATGAATTTTATTTAGGTTACAATACCCCAGCTATCTCTACACCCCTCTCCCTAGCCCCTTCGCTCCAGGCTGTATCAGCCCTAAAGCAGTGGTAAGAGAAACCTCACTAGAGAAAAACTACAAAAAGAAAATGGCCAGAGTTTGGCCAACTTTAGGGTTGACACAGACATTCAGAAAACTGAGGAATGAGGCTATCAATAGTACAAGAACAATATGATATGAGATATCCAGATGAGTAAACCATATTTCTTCTTCCCTGACTCAGCCCCAAACCTAACCCCCAAAGTCTTTCTGCACTGTTATTATTATCTGGACTTATTTTACATATTACTTTACCTCTGGATTCTTATGCATTGCCTTAGCATGCTTCTCCCATGCAGCAGAGCTAGTCTTATGACCACAATTGAGGCCAGAGTTATAGTCCTAATGGCAGTTGTTAAGTGAGTCACTATGTAACTGCAACCAATTTATGATCTTTTGTGTGTGTGTGTCAATTGCTAAACAAACACTGTGGTCATTCAGTGAATGTGGCAGTTGTTAAATGAATGCATATTATCCAATGGGTAGTAAACACCATATAAATTATTAACCTGAACATCTGAACAGGACACATTTTCTTGCCTACCAACTGCTTTTGTGAAAGTTTGTAGTGAAGAAGACCTGGGGCCACTACTGAAAATAAAGGTCTAGATTTATTTCTTGCCTTTGTATTCTAGTATATATAACATTGTATTGTTGTACCCGTGCCAACACAGATGGCCAGATTCTTGGGTCTGATGCTGCTGCATGGATATATGATTAAACCCTCAACCATGGATACCCAACTATGGACAGGTGAAATTATGTTAATGAAATCATAGTTAACAGCAGTAGATGAAAATGTGAAACTATTGTGTGTTGTGCTCAACAGGCCTGGGATGACCTGGTTCTGCTTTTCTTACTTGATTGCTATGGAATGTGGGATTTACCTGTCCTTCCAGGAATATCAAAATACATCCCTGAATGCTGTTCTTGGGTTGTTTGCTATACACGTTTCAGATTTCCTCTGGACAGAGAGCTGTCTTGTTTAGAAATTGTATCATATTCTGAATTAGGTGTGTTTGTGTGTGTGCGCATGCGCCTGTGTGAGTTTAATGAATGACAGTCAACGTGAAGATTTTCCACTGTAATGACGATGGTGGTTAGAAAATGGACGCAATTAGATAATGAGATGTGAATTTCAAGTTGCACTAAAGTTGTTATTTTACAGTAACCGTAAAATAAATTGCATATAAGCAGAAAAAAAAAGAAAGAAAATTGAAGGTCCTGATTTAGTTCAGCCTAATCTCAAAATATATTTGATTGAAAGGCAATTTGATTGATTTGACAGAAGTTGCTTTTGGAATTAGCCTAAGACATGCTCGGTCTGCTTTTGTTCTTTGATATATTCTTCTGCTTTAAAAGTGGATTTCTCCCCCTTCCCTTCCCACCTCCCATAGTTTTAAACTTATGTCAGCCATGTGTGAGCGTTAGCCATTTATAAATGCTAGTGGGTATTTTCTTCTGAAATGCTCCAGCAAATGCATTTGGAGGATTTTAAAATACTTTTGGATGACTGCAGTCTCCCCGGTGATTTTTATCACTTTTTTTTTTAAAGCAAACTGCCTAAGAGCATGGTAAAATACAATGTTTAGTCTTTGAATTTAAAAGTGTCTGGAGAGTGGCTTAGCACTCCATACACTAGGTTTTCTTCTTCTTTTTTTAATAAGTGCAAGGCTTTGGAATATAACAGCTCTATTTTGATAGAATGGAAGTCTCTCAATGTGTGCAAAAGAGGGGGGAAAGCATTGTAAGCCAAGAGAGAAATAGAACTAAAAGATTCTTTCAGGTTCACAATTGACATCAATACTTTTAAAAAGCTCAGCACTGGTCTGCTTACTGCTGGAGCAACTATGCAACACTGAAAGAATACCTACAGTATTAAGTATTAATTGTGTGGATAGTATCTAGCTCAATTGTACACTATTTTACTTCTGGAATTGTTCCATGATACAGTGTACAAATATTAAGTGAAGATTATTCTGCAACTTCAAGTATGGGCAAAGAATTGGAGAGAGAAAGAAGAATAGTTATAGTCAGAAAGATGATCCAATCTGTGATATATAAGTAATGTTTAACTAGATTTAACATTACTTAATGTTTAACTAACATTAAGTAATGTTATCCATGCCCAGAAGTCCTCTTTCCTTTAATTTCTTTTGTTCCAAAATATTTTTTTGAAGATCGTAATTACATCTTTCAAGTCCTCTGGTAATTAATCCAGGATCTTTGAAAGATATGGTTCAGGGCAGAAGAGGGCTGCTGCCAGTTCGGGCAAACCGGTTGTTACAATTCTGCACAGTTCAGTGAAGTGGCAAATCCTACCACTGGCTGGCTCTGCCCACCCCACCCTGCTCCACCCCACATGCCCTATCTCATCTTACCTGCCTTGGCCTGTGGCTAGTCATGCCTGTGCCCAGCTACTCTCTGGCTCGCTTGCCCAACTCATGCAGCTGATCTCCATGCCTTGTCTACTTGCCTGTCTTTGCTGTGGCCTATCACGCTGGCTACATGGCCCAGTTGTTCTCCATGCCTTGCCCACTCTGCTCACTGTGGCTGCCCACGAAGGTAAGGTGCTTGGCCGAAGGGCCACCTTGGGGTGAACATGGTGAGAATTGGCTGCCTTTCAGGCCTGGCTCTCACCATCCTTCCACCTACATGGCGTCCGCTCACCCTTTGCCTTGGGTCAGGGCCAGGAGATGCACCCTGACCTTGGAACCAGGGGCCTTCCCCAGGACCTCCACCCACATGCCGAGCCACTGCTGTGACAATGGTGCAAGCCCCATGGGTTAGAAGGTAAGGTTGATGATGGGTAAGGAAGATCCACTCCGGGCTTTCTGCGCTCAACTGAAGGAGCTCCTTGATGGGGGGGCACATGCGATGCTTGGCTGCCTTTTGGGCCCAGCTTCTTCAAGGCCTTCCTGGTGGGAGCCTGAAGAAAATGCCTCCCACAAGGGCTGCCTGCTCATCCATTTTTCCGCCGGGCTGGCCTGGAAACAGCAAGTCCCCTTATTGCGGGCTGGATGTGAACATAGTCTAAAATGATGGCGGATGCAGCGAGGGGACGTTCTCATGTCTCTGCGGAGTCTGCCATGGAATACCTTGCTTTTTTCACTCTTCTCTGGGGCTAGCCAGCTGGCTGGGGATGGAGAGTGAGCATGAGCATGAAGTGGTAGGTTCCAGTGGGCTCGATCGAAGCCTGAAGCCTCTGTCTGGGGTCTCACGGCCGGAAGAGCAGACGTGAGTCGGATGGTGTCGGGTGGATCCGAAGATGCCAAGAATGCCGAGAGCGCTGTTTAGCAATGACTCACTGCTTCGGGGGTCATTGCTCGGCTCTCGGCATGGAAGAAATCCTGGACTGGAGACTTCGAAGGACTGTGGAATGGCAGACCACAGTCTGGACTGGACTCAGAAGGAGGAGGTGATGGAGGAGGAGAGGAGTCTTTCTTTGGGCTGATGG
>JANHGC010006447.1:40954-52782 GCA_027560395.1 Boaedon fuliginosus | reverse complement strand
GGCTCTGCTCCTCCCAAAGGTGCCTAGCAAGGTGCCTAGCTTGGCCCCCACCCCCCGTGCACACATGCACATCAGAACTGGACTCTGCTGAAGCACAGGCCGCTCCCTCCACTGTGGAGGCCTTGGAAATGGGCACACCTCTTTCGTACTCACCCAGCTGTGCCGCGGCTCCCATCAGCGCATACTTCCCTGGGTCAGCCCTGATCTGGAAGCCAGAAAAAAAGCAGGCAGTAGGGCAGACGGTGCTCTCCCTTGCCCCTTGAGCCTCCATAGTGCAGGGAAGCGGGAGGAACTGACCCCAGGATCAGCACCAAGCAGCCCGGACACGCATCCTGGGCTCCAGCCAGCCCCTGCAATGAAGCTCGCCTTTCGGACCCCCAGACCCTCAGGATTCTCCCAGGGGCGAGGGGAAAGGACCCCCAGACTTACAAAGCCATGGGGAATGTAGGACAAGGAAATGCCGAAGAGGCGGCCCCAGGCAGCACCGATCAGCAGGGAAGGGATGAAGACGCCTGCAGACACTGTCAGCCCGTAGGTCCAGCAGGCCAGGAAGAAATACACCAGGGTGAACAAGCCCAAGGTCATGGGGTCGTAAGTGCCTGTGGGGGCGAATAGAAGACCCTCACTCAAGAAAAGCGGGGGGTGGCGAGCTGGGCCCCAGTACACCCTGATGGCTGCTCAACTGCGGAAGACTCAGGAGTCCACGCCGAGCGGTTTGTTCTGCTTAGCAGCCTCCGTGGCTGGTAAACGATGGCAGAGGCAGCTCCTAGTGAAGCCCGCTGAGCCCCAGGTGTGTGGCAGCAGAGGCAGCTGACCTGGCGGGTCGTGGAAGAGGCGCACCACACTCTTCTCGGGGGTGTTGAAGAAGGCAGCGGCCATGGAGTTGTACTGCCCATCAGGACAGAAGAGCTGGGGAGAAGGAAACGAGGAGGAAGAGGGAAAGCTTGTCGTGTCGTAATGGGGAAAAGCACAGGCCTCCTGTTCTGGTGGAGCCTCAGAACCGAAGGGGATGCATGGAGCCCCTGGCCACTCCGGCAACACCTCCCCCCGTTGCCCCAATGTTTAAAACCCCGGTTCTGCTTCCTGTTTGCCCACCTGTTGACCCCAAGCCTGGACCCCTTCGGCAACAGGGCTCCTTCCAGCTCAATGTGCCTCCCCCCCAGCGCCCCCCTACCTGCAGTGGGTAGGCCATGCTGTTGTCCTGGAGAGGCTGGCAGTCTGTGGAGCTGTAGATGAGGACAAAGGCAATCGCTGCCGTCACGGCCCCCACCAGCACAGCCTCAATCACCTGCAGGCACGGGCGGTGGATGTACCTGGGGAACCGAGGGGCAAAATGCAGGTAAGCCGGAGGCTGGATGGAACAGGGCAGCCCCCAGGAGGCCAGAATTGGGCTGAGCCCTGCCATGATCTCACCTGATCCGGAACATCGTCAGCCAGTAGTTCAGCGCATTGAACATGGCGCCAAGGATCCCCCCTGCAACAGGGAGACAGGGACGGGTCAGGAAAGGGGCACCACAGGAGACCTGGCGCTCTGCCTCTAGGGCGCCACGCACCCCTGCAGAATCTGGGGAGCCTGGGGTCCCCTCCGCCTCTCTTGCTTTCATCCTGGCTGAACCCACATCATGTGGGGCTCAGCAACGCAGGAGAGGGGAGCAGCAGGAGGGGGGAGCCCGGAGCACCACAAACGGTCTGCGTATTTGCTGGGGAGTCCACAGGCTGTCAAAGGAGGCACAGCCGCAGCACCGGCAGGGCCTCTTCCCCAAAAGGCCCACTGGTGCCCGGTGCCCGAGCCGTGGATGCACCCAAGCCAGGTCTCCAGGCCAAAAGTGCTTCTTACCCAACACACCAATGAAGATGAAGATGGGGATTTCTTGGAACGTGTACCCCATTTTCTGAAACAGAAAAGAGACGTATAAATGCCAGGAATACTGGGAAGAGTCTCTGTTTGAGAATCCAACAGCTGCCTGGCACTGCCCTCCCCTCAGCATAGGACCTTCCACGGTCCATCAATCCACCCTCCTGAGGGGCAGCAGCAACTGCCCAGCCTTCCCCAGTGAAGCTCAAGGGCTCTGCCACTCGCTCCGTTTTGCAAATACCCACCACCACCCGCCGCACTGCCCGGGCATCTCTTCCCCAGGAACAAAGGGAGAGCAGGCAGCTCCAGCTGGATGGCAAAGGTGAGCCGGGAATGACTAGATGGGGTCCCCACCTCGGAATCGAACCTGCCGAAGTTAATGAGGCCAGGGCTGGAGAGGTCCAGGGGATTGCCCTTGTAGACGCTGAGAATGGAGTTGAGGGTGAACGTGGAGATCATGGAGGCGAAGAACTACAGCGGGAGAGAGGAGAGGAGGTGGGCAGCAGCAAGCCTCATGGGGGCTGGACCCCTAGGTGCAGCCCCCTCCCCTCCCTGGTACTTACAATCCGCCAGGTCAGGAACTGGTTCCAAAAGGAAGCACCTTCTTCCAAGCTGAAGAGGACCCCACCTGTGGAGGGGGGAGGGGGCACAGGTGAGCAGGCAGCTGTTCCCCAGGGCAGGCCCCCCGTGGCCCTCACCCTGCCTGGCTCTGCTCTTCCTAGGCATCTGGAGGGGGGGCCCCATCTTTGCCAAAGAGAGGCTCAGGTGGGGGGGGAAGGAAGGGGATTTACCAACAGGGGCCCCAAAGGCAGCCGAGACACCGGCGGCAGCTCCAGCTGAGACAAAATCCCGCTTCTCCGTATCCCTCCGGAAATACTCAAAGATCTGCAGGCCGACAAAACAAGGAGTTTGTGTGCAGGCAGGACATGCCCGGCCTCTCCTGCCCGCCGAAATTCCCAGGTGGCCCCCCGAAGGCCGGCTTCTTCGGCCCAGATCCCACCCCAACCTCGGGGTGGGGGAGAGCTACTGACCCTGAAGTCCCTCTTCAAGGAAGTGGAGCGCCCTTGAGAAATACCAGCTGCAATGACAGCCCCTGAGTGGATCATCGGCCCTTCCTGGAAGCAGAGCGCAGAGGGGTCAAAGAGGCTTCTGGACAAGTGGAGAGTGGACCCTGGGTGGGGGAAGGGTCTCTCCAGTTGGGAACACCCATCCTCACTTGCTGCTCCGCCCAAATCCATCACGCTCCTCTTAACCACTTTGCCCTTCCCTTGTGGGGCTCTCTGGCCTGAAGGCAGGCCTCAGTTCATCCAGTGCCACAGCTGAACCAGGGTTGCTGGGGGGAGGGGGTGGCAGGAAGACTGTTTCCCGGAACCCCCTTTATCAAATCAGTAGGGCAGCTCCTCCCCTCCTCCTTTACCTTCCCCACTGCCAGGCCTCCAACCACAGAGAGTATCACGCCACAGACTTTAACCATCAGGGTCTGCAAGGGGAGCACACGGGAGGCCACAGGTCAGGGGGGATGCCAGACTCCACAATAATCCCCCAGGTCGCCAAAGACCCCAACCCTTGCCAGGAGCATTTCTGCACCCCAGAAGGGACGCTCCTCCCCGACTCGCTGCTGCTTGGCTGCCGAAGCCCCCAAGTCAGAAGCAAGGCCACACGACAGCCCCTCCTCGCCAAAGCAGAGTCGGTTGGTGGGGCCCTCACGAAGAGCAACGCAAGACAAGCCCACACTCCTGACCTTCAGCCGAACCACGTGGGGGATCTTGACTCCATTCAGGTAGCACTTGATCTGAGGGATCCCGCTGCCGGCGGCCACGGGCTGCAGAGGAGGCAAACCACTCGGTCACGGTGGCCCAACAGCCACCACGGAGGCCGTGTGCAAGCCGAACCAAGCCTCACCTCCAGAAACGCGACAATGATGGAACCGGCCATCACAAAGCCTGCGTTCACAGTGGCCCAGAGGAGCAGAGAGAAGGAGAGGCGTCCCGTCTCAGTGAATTTGTCAATATCTGGGCAAAAATAAGCTTAAAGGAAAAACCCGCGGATGCTGATTAGGCTCCTCATGTTGGGCTCCGCTGGTTTCCTAGTTTGGCATCCACGTTTACAGACCTGGGGGAGGGGCGTAGGGGGAGGGGATGGGAACATCCCGGAAGAGGATGCCAATGACAAGCAGAGCTGAATTCCCCCGCAGCACCCTTTGGGTGGCGAGGCTAGAACCCCCGCCTGCCCCCCGTGCCCCTCAAGGATACTGCCCTTCACCAGCTTGTACTTGAGCCCTGCTAAGGTCTCCACCATGATGTCAATGAAGCAGGCAACCAGGCCGGTCAGGATGCCGATCATGGCACAGATGAACCAGCGCTGAATTTCCACTGTTCGGAAGGCCTGTATAGTGGGGAGGAGGGGTGATCAGAGCCCACCCCTCCCCCTTTCTCAGGCTTTGATGTTTGCTGCGCTCTGGCCCAGAAGGCAGCACGGCAGCTGGCCAAGGAAGGTTCTGGATCTGATGTTACCCTTACCTGCCACCCTTAATGTGGGCAAATCAAGGCCTCCCTCTTATGCAAGTGGGCTCCCCACCCCACACACCCTCCGCACCCTCCCTCATTCCTAGCAGGGCTGATGAAAACTGGGGACCCAGCATTCAAAGCTACATTTGGCTGCCAGAATCTCCTTTCCAGGCTCAGCCACAGGAGCAGCTGAGAACAACATTAGGGAGCCAGGGAGACTTGCCCCCCGCCCCCGAGGAAGGGAGAGAGGACCCCAGAGCTGCGGCTGCAGCAGGGAAAGTTCCTCGGCAGCGTCCAAGGGTTTGCCCCAGAGAGAAGAGGCCCAAGGGCACCAGCTGGGATGCCCAGAAGAGGGGGACTCACCGTGTGGTTAATTCTCTTCTCCTCTTCCAAGAAGAGCTGGTTCTCACAGTTATCATAGTCCAAGCTCTACAGGGGGCCAAAAGACAGAGAGCCCCTTCAGGGGAAGCAGGCACCCCCAGCCCAGCTACAAAGTGCCCGCTTCGCCTCCGGCTCACTGGAAGAAGGGCTCCCTTTCTGCACTGACCCCAACCCCACACCAGGCCCTTCTCGGGAAGAACAGGGGCACTCACTTCGTACTTGAGGGACAGAAGCTTGTTGTTGTGTGGAATCTCGCTGGGGAGGGACCGAGGGGTCTCCGTTTCCTGCAGGGAACCAGAATTCAATCAATCAATCAATGGATTTAGCCCCATTCCCCTGTCCCCCCACCAGGAGGCTTGCTCACCATGTTCTCGTGGTCCCCAAGATCCACATTGCTCAGGCGCCCAAATCGCAAGGAAGACGAAGAAGGGCTCAGCTGCAGAGGCAAAACGCATCTGGGGAAACCCGCTTTATCCCTGGGAAGCCCAACAGCTCTGCAGGCAGCAGAGCTGTTTTAGCAACAGCATGTGGCTGCATGAACCATTATTAAATTTCCCCTTTCGGCGCTGAGCATGTGATGTTCAGCAGGGAATGAAGCGCCTCATTCTGCTGCACTGGGGTGGGAGGGAGGACAGGAGAGGAAGGAACAGCAGAAAAGCCAACACAGGCCTGTTGCCCAATCAGGCAGCCCTTGGAGCATCGGGTTCCTGGGGAGCCTTTGCGCCACTCTCTTGGATGAGGAGGAGGGCCCAAGTGGCCTGCTTTGGCTGTGACTGAAGGATGCAGGAGAGGCGGATTTAAATGTTTCTAATTTAGAGCAATATTTTAGGCAATAGGGAGGCTGTTTTGTGTAAACTGTTGCGTGTTGGTAGTGTCAACATGCTGAAAAATAGCCAAAGCAGGCCGGCTGTCAGAAACTGCCCAGATTGCCACAAAGCTGATGGGCAAAGGGTTGTCTGTGCCAGCCGCCACTTGGAGCCCCTCCAGAAACAAACCCTCACCTAAGAGAGTGGCACAAAGGGAACGGCCCGGCGGGATTCCGGGAGCGCCACTGGATCACCAACGGGCATCACAACCAGGCCGTCGCCGCCCGAACCTGTTCAGCGCCGCTTTCCTCGCCTGGAGCCCAGAGCTCAGTTCCTCCGCAAAAGGCCCCAGGGAGCCCGGCCACCCGCTTGGGAGGCCGGCTCTCCCTTTAACAAGGCAGCCCGGGCCACGGCTGCCTGCAAGCCCAGGCGGGCGCCTTTTCCCGTAGGGGTAGGAAAGGCATTCTGCACCTGCTCAGAAACCCGAGGAAACGCTCCCCAAGGCGCAGATCCCCAGCCGCCCGCGCCCCGGCTTCTCCCCGCCCAGCGGTGGGCTTCTCCCGCCCACGGGGGCTCCGCCAGCCTCACCTGCCCGCCCGTGCCGTTCAGCAGCGGCGTGCCCTCGCCCCGGCCCTCGGCCTCTCCCGCCCGGCCAGACCACGACACCCGCGTCGCCACGTTCGCCATCGCCGCTCCGAGCGCCGGCCGACTGGAGAGCCCGGCAGGCGGCGACGATCACGTGACCCCCCCGCAGCTGGCGAGGCACGTGACCCGCCCGCCTCGCCCGCCCCGGAGCATCACGGGGGATGGAGTCCCGGCGCCGTTTCCCACCAGTCCGGACGGCCGATCCTCGGGGGGCGCCGGGAGACCCGCAGCCGCTTTCGAGTCGGCGGCTCGCAGCTGGGGAGGGGGCTGAGGGGACCGAACCCAGGCGGGGTCAGCGGGCTGACTCAGGCATGGCGCTACTCGCTCGCGCCCAGGCGCGGGGCTGGGCGGGGGCCCCGGAGGAGCCGCCGCTCCTTTCCTTGCCCCCCCGGGAGGCTACCGGAGCCGGGCTTGGACGGGGTCTCCCGGACTCCACGCCGCAGCTTTTGCCAGGGAAGGGAAGAGACCGCCCGGGTCCCTCGTGCTCGTCCGCCCCCCGCCCGGTGCCGCCCAAAACGGACGGGGCGGACTGCGAGGTTGCCCCTCTCGCGGCGGTGGTTTTGGGGGCGGGGGGCGTCGCGAGGAATTAACCTTCTGGAATCTGGAAGGACCCAATGGAGGGTCCGGGAGCCAAGTGGGAGAGCCGCTCTTTCGGGGCTGGCCCTCCTCCTGCGGGCTCGCCAGCGGCAGCCTCCCTCCGACGGAGCTCAGGCTGCTGGCAGGGCTGATCCCTGGTCTCCAGCATTCAATCTGGCTTTTTTCATTTAAAAAAAAGAGAGAAATTCAAGCTTTTAAACTCCATCACAATGAACATTTTTCACTTATCTTATGGAAAGAGTGGAATGTCCAAGGTTTGAATAAATATTTATTGGTTCAAGTCAAAACCATGAAATGAATCTATTTTCTCCAATATGTTACACAAGCTAAGCAAGGCAGGGAGCCAGAATGGGCTTTGGAAATGCAAAAGGGAATCCTCATCTTGGGGGAAACTAATGTACTTTACCAAAAAGCCCACCATCATTTTTTTAAAAAGAATTTTATCATGAAAATGACACATGAGAGAATTTTTTTTTTGTCAACCCTCCCTCAGGACAGAAGGAAGAATCTGGAAGACCAGGCAGAGTAATAATGAAAGGTCCCTTCCGCTGCACAAATATCCCGGAAATAGGCAGCGCCAATCCTGTTTTGGGGCTAGAATAGATTCTTCTAAGGGAGGACTGGAGCAGCTTTGGGGTTTCAGCTGCTGCCCTCAGGTTGACCCCCGCCCCTTCGGCAGGGTCCCTTCTCTGGAAAAAATGCAGCTGAGCTCATTCTGGAGGGGGCAGGGGGGAGGGCAAGCAGCCTCCGGGGCTTCCGGGGGGGGGTCACAGGCAGTGCTCAAGGCAGGTACAGTCCACCTTCTGCACAGAACCGCTGAGCATGGAGACGTTGGCCAAGGTGAGCACTGTTCCGTGGGGCAGGCCTTCTCCGAGGGCAATGCTGGAGACCTCCCCAGGCAGCAGTGCTCGGCCCCACATGGCAAAGCCTGCCAGGAGCCCCACAAAGGATTCAGAGGAGTCAAACCCCCCGCCAAGTGTGTCTTGCTCCTGGCCGAGGACGAGTGACCCTTGGGGCGGAATCTCGTAGCCCTTCCGAAAGTTGGAGCCCAGGGAGGCCAGCCTTCGGTCCAGGTAGAACCAGTACCGCCCCTCGAGGGAGGACCAGATGACACAGGCGTGGTGCCACCTGCCATCCAAGACGGCCCCCACTGGCAGCTCCCGGAAAGCGGGGTCTCCAATCACGAAATGGATGGAGTTGCGGGGAGCAGCATCCCTGCCGTGGAGCACCAGCTTGTTATCATTCTCCTCTGTGGCGTAAGACAGGATGGTGCCCAGGTAACGGGCGCTGGTCCTCACCCAGCTGCAGAGGCTCAGTTCCAGCAAGCTAGTCTGCAGGCCGGGCTGGAAGACTGCGAAGTTCTCTGTGGAGGCGTTGGGGAAGACCAGCATGGAGTCCACGTTGCACCCTGCAGAGAAGAGAGAGCGGTGGGGCGGATGCCAGGAATGACCCAGGGGCTTGTGTGGGCAGTGCTCAAGGCAGGTGCACTGAGCTATGGAGCCTGGAAATAACCAGGTGAGTCCAGGAAGCAGCTCAGACTAAACGCGTTGAGGGAATTTCATGCATGTAGCCGGCTGAAGCTCTGGCCCACCAGCTTGGGGCTCCAGTTTGGCATTTTACATCCAGGTGATGATAGTTACACTGAAGATTTCTAGTCTAAAGCATGCAGGCTGCTCGGGGTCCGGACAGTGTTTAAAAATCAGTACAGCAGATAAAATGCAAAAGCAGAGCATCTCCAAGCTTCTAAAGTCTCCAAAAGGAAAGCCCAAAGATCCCACCTGTGGAACCAACCTGCCTCCTAAGACAGGGAGCTGAAGGTGACCTTCAGCCAAATGAGCCTCCAAGAAAGTCCGCTGCCTTGGAGCTTAAGGAGCCTGGCAGCATTCATGCATCAGCACATCCTCCCTCTCTACCTACTTGTCCCTGGCTTCCGAGGCCCTCCTGGAGGCTTCTCCTTCGCAGGGACTTTGGCCAGCCCAGGGGGCTCTTCTGTGAGGGTCTGCTGCTCAGGTGAAGAGGCCGGGCCCGGATCCACCTGCAGGGGAGAAGCCGCCTGGCCCAGAAGGGAGCCCCTCTGCAGCGCTGCTGGGGTCTCAGCCAGGGCCTCCAGGCGGTCCCCCGGCTGGCGATGCTTGGCACGCAGTTTCTTCAAGGTGGGGCTCTGCCCTCCAGCCGCCTCCGATGCTTTCTCTGGCCCAAGGCGACGGGTTGCGCTCCAAGGACTGGCCAGCTCCTCCTTCTGCTTAAGTCTCTTCAGCCTCCGCTCGATGCTGCCCAGCTTGCTTCCCTGGCTGCGTAGGGCATCCTGCAGGCTGTGCAGTGTCTTCTGCAGGCTCTGCTGGCGGACAGCCACGTCCCGGAAGTCCTCCCGGTGGCTCTCAAACTCCTGGGTGAGGTTGGACAGGTGGCTCTCCTGCTGCTTTTGCCGCGTCTCCTGCCAGGCCTCTTCCAGAGCTCGGATCCTCACGGCTTGCTTCTTGCCGTTCCTCTCCAGCTTCTTCACCCAAGTCCCCAAGCGATGCAGCTCCTCCTGAGTGGAAGCCTGGGACCTGTTGGCCACCAGCTGCAGGCTCTCGTGCTTCTGCAGCAACTGGTCCATATTGATGTGGAGGTTGCGAGAAACATTGTAGTTCTCTGCTGTCTCCTGAAGGCGCATCAGGGTGACCTCCTGAAACTGTCGGAACTGGGAAAAGGGAGTCCGGTTAGGTCCCTCAAAGCCGAGGGCAGAGGGAGGGTCAGGAGAGCAGCATCGGGAAAGGGGTGGGGGCAAGACAAGCGGGACCCTCTCATTCCCTGGGAATGACACGGGCATGCTGGTTTATGAAGCGCCAGGAGCCTTTAGGGGCCCTTTATTTGGTGTCCCTGGCATCCCTGCAGCAAACGCCCACCAGAGAGAAAGGGGGCAAAACCCCAGGACTGAAGGCACCTTTTCCTGCCTGGCTTTGCAGCCTCCCTCTCTAGGGCACCCCACAGCATTAGAAACATGCACTTCTGAATGTGTCCAGAGGTGGGACTAAGACTATGGATTCAAGTGCTGCTCAAAATGCCCTCAGGGCAAAGCAAAACAGGGTCCCAAAACAGGAACAAAATGGGGGGGGGATCCCTCCCAATACGTGCCAATGGTGTTGAGCTTACACAGAAAGTTTTTATGAAGTGTTTAATGTTTCACTGCATAAGGACACCGGCCAGCAGCCAGATCTTTGGACCAAAATACAGCATTATATTTTTCCACCAGCTTACTTGGAGCTACTGAGTAATCTCAACTATATTTAGGAAGTGATATTTTTACAATAACAAGTACAATTATTTATAGCGCTAACTGAAAATGGTTGATGAGTTAAACAATTGATGTGCTTATTTTGCTATTTCGGGTGGCAAGTATTTAATTGTTTTACAGTTTTGAGATGTCCTGAGCTTGTTTTCTTGACTTCTGAAATGGTCAGGCTATTTGTGGCAATCCCTATTAATTAATTCATTGGGGCTACTCTCCCTCAGCCAGCTCTTCTAAATGTGGACTCTTACCCCTAGCTCTCATGGGGAGGGGACACTCCGGCTGTGCTTAATGGGTGCTGCAGTATGAGACTCTGGAGGCCCAGGCTGGCAAGAAAGCCCAAACCCAGGACAGACTTTCACAAAATAACTTTTATCTTTAAATCCATTGTAAAATGCAGAAATACGTTTTACTGGGCCATTACCTGCAACTATCTGTGGCTAATATTAGCCTAAAGATGCCTCTGGCAAAACCTGAAAGGCTTAAATATCACAACAGCAGCTGTTGCCACTATCTTTTGCAGTGAAACATGACCGGAGGAGCCGGGTGTGTCTGAGGGAGGGAGCGTGGGGTGTGGGCTTTTGAGCATCCCCCAGCCCTTACTGTCTTCCAGGCTGCAGAGGCCAAAGAAGCCAAGGGAATTGAAATAAGGGCGAAGATTGGCAATCTGCCCTCCCACCCCACACATTGTTGCCCTTTGGGACCTGTAAAATCCGGATCTTTTCTGAGCTGCGTCTGCTCCTTTATTTTCCCTGAAACGGTTCCATCACTTTATTTATTCTTGTCGAGTATATGCGGTCCTCAGGCAGACATCTCCAGGCTGCCTTTTCCCCTTTGGGGACCCCCCTTCTCTATCCTGTTGAATCTGGCTGGGATCAACGCCCACACACCCACGCCCTCCACCGATGTTGGGGCTCCAGAACAGAAGTAGCCTCCTGAAGGGGCTCGGTGGGCTTGGATGACTTATTTGTTGCAGGTTAAAGAAAGAATGGAGCGCCTGGATAGCAGAATAAGTACCACATAATAAACTCGGATCAAAGCTCGAGTTCCCTTCGGGTGAAGACAGGCGGGGTATAAATTTAATAAATAAATAAATAAATAAAAGCTGGCAGCCGAGTTCAACAGCTCCCGAGTCCACCATTCGGGCCCCATGTTACTGGCGTTTTGTGTAGCTGATCTCCTTGAAAGCGTCTCCTGGAAAAGGAGCTTCGCCGCCCCAGGAGGAGCCGCTGTCTTGTTTCAGGAGATCAGCGCAAAACAGAACGTCTAACTAAAGAGAACGACGCGGAGATCAGCCACGCAGACCGGGCACCGCGTCCCCACCTGGGCTGGGGGAAATGGGGGGAGGCTGGCCGGCCCGTCCGCATTTCAGGGGCCAGAAGCGGAATAAAGGCGGGGGGCTTCTCCGTGGACTCCCGTCGGGGCAGGAAAAAGGATCTCGTTGCCCGCCGCCCTCGCCAGCAGCTCCGACCCCGGACAGGGACGGGAAGGAAGGACCGGAGCGGCTCACCTGGGCTTCCAGGCGCCGGAGCCTCTCGAAGAAGGGCCGCCTCGGCTCGGCCGCCCCCGGGGACTGCAGCAGAGCGCCCCGCAGACAGGCGGCCGCCAGGACCAGGGCTAAGGGCACGACCCCCGCCGCCGCCCGCATCCCGAAGCCGCTGCGCATCCCAGTGAGACGAGCCTGCGCTGCTTGGCTGGCTGGCTGGCAGGAGCTGCGCCCGGAATAGACCAGACCCGCCGGGACCCCGGAGGCCGCTTTAGCTCCG
>JANHGC010006446.1:64318-80045 GCA_027560395.1 Boaedon fuliginosus | reverse complement strand
ATGAAGAGGTGGGGGATAAAGAGAACCTGAGCAAGGCCGGGTCATCAGCTAGTAATTTCATAAAAATCACATCACTTGATATTCAGGTAAACCAATCTAAAGTAAATGAATCTAAATTAATCCAGTGTAAAATGCGGATGATTAAGAAAGTAAATCAATCGGTACTTTATAGAAAACAATTCAACCCAACTATCCTTTGGTCTTAAGGAAGTAGCAAAATGTTAACAATTTGAATTTTTAAATTTTAACTTTTTAACATAGAGTGGCTTATTAGCTAGGCAATCCACATGTCTATCATAACAAAGAACCTTGCTACAGTATGGTGAAAGCTTTAAAATGGAAAGAAAAAAGAAAAGAAACTTCCGGTCATCTTCCAGATACTAAGGAACATCCCCCCAAAACAATCTTCTTCTTCTTTTTTTTAACTTTATTCTCATCTCCGGAGCAAACCAGAAAACTTCCATTTCTGGGGGATGAACAGCCACACAACAGTAGGTTGAGATTTTAGCTAACCATAAGGAAAACAAAAACACAATCTTGGACAGAACAATCGGTTCCACATTTTCTCATGCTACAAAGACAAAGGAACACACACAAAATCAACTCACCACAGTCGAGTCAAGTTTAGGGCTTCCGTCATCTGCCACAACAGTTAAGGTGTAAACGTCTCCTTTCTCTCGATCCACTTGTCCTCTGACTGTAATCACACCCTGCCAGAAAGAAATGAAAACGTACAGGCCACCGATATCCGATAACAGGTGATGTCCACAGATAACAGAAATCTTCCAGTAAATTACTTACGGTGATTCCATTTATTTTGAATAAAGACAAAGCTTGAGGATTAGTATTTGGGTCAAACTTGTATGTGATCTGGTTAAGGTTGTCGATGGACCGGGCCTGGACCCGTAGAACTTCAGAACCCAAGGGGATATTCTCTGTGATGGTTGCTTCATAAGTTATGTTTGAGAACTGCACAGCCTCATCCAATTCGTTAAGGAGACTGACATAAATGCTGCAGAATCCTTGGTTTTGGGGCGGGGCTTGATCTGTGGCGGAAACATTCATTAAGTAGCTTGTTTTCGTCTCATAGTCCAGATAGTCAATGGTGGTAATGAGGCCGGTGCTCTCGTCAATTTCAAACTTGCCCTCAGATCCTGAGATGATTTTGTAATTCACCAGACCTCCATTTCCTAGAGAGGGAGAGGAAAAAGAATGATTAGAAGCTATGTGGTTGGTTGTAATATAAGCCAGGATCCCAAAGGAGTGTTTGAAAACTCCAATGAAGATACTCCATTTCTATTCAAAATTCCTCCAAAGTTCCAAAACTTTTTAGTTTTCTATAACAATGGAGTGTTGCAACATGATTTGTTACACTATTCCTGTGGTCTGCCAATCTTTGCCAGTTTTTTGTACCTGCCTACCAAACTGATATATTCTCATGAAACCAATGGTTTGAGATGATCAGGATTGTTCCACTCAGTGGGATCACTCACAGTTTAGGGCACAACTCTAATATTTTTGACTGACTTCCACTCATGGATGGGTTCTCCATTACCTGAAGTTGGACGAAGATTGAGATTTTTGAAGGTTCACATAGTATGTTCTGACTCTTAGTGGAGAGCTCAAATCTCATCAACCAAATTCTCTTACAGGCCTTCTGAATTAGGGTGGTACTACACTCTAAGTACACTAATTTGAAGTTCTGTTGGAACTCCTTGCCTTCCACTTGCATCCCTGATCAGATTTTGCATTTAGAAAAAAAGAAAGATAAGGCAAGAAACAATGGATAGAAACTAATCAAGGAGAGCAGCAAGCTAGAACGAAGGAGGAAATTCCTAATGGTGCGAGCAATCATCCAATGGAACAGCTTGCCTTCAGAAGTTGTGGGTGCTCCATCACTGGAGGCTTTTAAGAAGAGGCTGAACAACCATTTGTATGAAATGGTATAGGGTCTCCTACTTGAGCAGGGGGTTAGACTAGAAGACCTCCAAGGTCCCTTCCAACTCTGTTACTTTATATGTTCTATGAGATTCCCACCCACCCCCAAAAGAAGCAAGCATCGCTGTATCATGTTGTGATTTTAATTCTCAACAAATATGGGGTTCCAGGTGCACTTTCTGCATTTGCTTCCTTTTGTGTTACTTCCTTCTTTTTGTTTTCCACATTATGGGGCCATCCTCCTTCTTTCCCTGTTAGTTCCCCCTAACAGGGGAAATGAGGCGGGGTATAAATTTAAATAAATAAATAAATAAATAAATAAATAAATAAATAAATAAATTCTACAATTCCAAATCCAAAAGTATAATTGCTTGGAGTTGCATTTATTCATCTTAGATAATCCACCCCCACATGTCCCAAATTCAATTTCGACCACTCATCCTGTTTTTTTTAAATAATTCTACTAGTTAAAATGATGAAATCCAGAGGGAAGAAATACATAGGGTTAGTATAGTGAAGGGGAAAGTTCACTCTTATTATTTTATATTATTTAATTATATTTTAACTGACTTTATTATTTTTAGAGATAGAGTTGTTAAAATGTACTAAACATAACCAACAACATGCAATCCTGATTAAGAGGAAGACAGATTGAACTGAAATTAACATTTCAATTAATAGTTGAATTAACATTTATTTCTTTAATCCACCCATTGGGGAATCTGTTATTGCTTTTGCCTCAGCAAAAAAAAAGAGACTTAGAAACTCTAATTTTATGCAATTGGAACTGACGGTTAAGGATTCATTTTAGCTGTATGGTAAAGTCCTGGTGGATTAATTTATTCCAGGAGCCGTGGTGGCACAGTGATTAGAATGCAGTACTGCAGGCTACTTCTGCTGACTGCCCACTGCCAGCAGTTTGGCAGTTCAATTCTGACCGGCTCAGCCTTCCATCCTTCCGAGGTCAGTAAAATAAATAAGGACCAAGATTGTTAGGGGCAATATGCTGACTCTGTATACTGTGAAGCAATATATATATAAGTCTTCGGTTATTCGGGTTTTCTCCCGTGTAAAATTGGAAGTATCTTGGCAATGGGAGAAAACCCATATAACCAAAAACCTATATACAAACACCCGCAAAAACTTCAAAAAAAAATGTTTTCCCGGCCACTCCCCCCCTCCCTCACCTCGCTGCCTGCCGTCCCCATCGTTTAAAGGTGAGGGAGGGGGTGGGTGGGAAGGAGAAAGGAAAGGAAAGGAAAAAGGAGAAAGGAGAGAGGAGAGGAGAGGAGAGGAGAGGAGGAAAGGAAAGGGGAAAGAAGAGGAGGAAGGGAAAGGAAAGGATCAGTGTGACACATACACCTACTAACAATCTCAAACCCAACTATATCTGGGCAAGTAAATAATAAAACTTCAGTATGCTGGTGAATTGATTGTCTGTGCAGAGGAAGAAGGGAATCAAGAGTGACTCTGCCTACTCTGTCTTTATTATGATGTGCAATTCAACTTAAAATTCATTAGTGGCACAGAACCATTTTAAGATAAGCATTTTAAGGATTCTACAATCCTCATAAAAATCCCAATGATTGAGGATTTACCAATACCTCCCCTTTATCATCTGCTGTTTTGTTTACTGAGTACTATACCGAAAGCAAATATTATATGCCAAAACCCATAATTTTCAGTTAAGAATTTTATGTTTATGTGTATATTTTCACAATTGATGTTTAAAGCATTTGCTTAGGATCTAAAATGCTGTCATCTACAACAGGACATCAAGTCTTGCCTGGATTGGATCTTGGGATCATGAGTGCCCTTTTACAAAATGTATTTATGCATTTAGTTTGTTCACACCTTGATATGAATAGCTTATGAAAAACTCAATAACTCAATGGCAGGTTACATCTCATGTGTGAAAATGTTTCCCAAGGAGTATTGTTCATAAAGTTTTTCCAAATTCTTCCACTAGAAACTGTTGTAAAACCCTTAACTTTTTGAGCTCAGATTATTCCTCACTGCAAATCCATACTAGAAACAAGTACAGCTGCTTGTTTTCTAAATCAGTGTTTCTCACTTTAGCAATCTTAAGGTGTATGGACCAACTCTCAGAATCCCCCAGCCAGTAAAGTTGAGAAACACTGCCTAAATGTTGCACCTGGCCCTTCCCATGCACAGCCCTCTCCTAAGATATTGGAATGTGTGACTCTGAAATTTCCCAAACATGAAGGCTGCTGATTATGTTGGGTGAGAATCTTAGGAGATCCAGTTTCAACATGCCCAGATGGTTATGAAGGGAAGCTGGTGCAGTCTCTTATCTATGTTAACTTTCCCTTCAAATAATAGTTTGTCAGGCGCCTATTTGTTTTGCCTTCTCAAGTGCTATTGAAGCATGAAAATCATCCATTCAATAAAAAGCTTAGAAAGTCAACATGACTGGCAAGAGGATTTTCAGTTGCCAGACTCTGAAGCTGAGCCAGATATGCCCTCCTCTGATATTAGACGTTGCTGAAAAAAAGATCCCTCTTTCATGGAAAAGTACTGAGCCTGCTCTTTGCTTAACATTAATGCTAAGAAGCTCTGACAACAGTTGGTCAGTGGAAAATTGTAGAAATCCTTCTGCCCGTAGAGCATTAAAGGCATTATTTTTAGATGCCCATTTATTTTCCTTTCCAAATCACTGCGGAAAGAAAACAAAAACACACACTTGCTGTCCATTTTTACATGTTGATTGGTAGCTTTTTATCGGTATGTTGGCATTCAAACAAAGAAAGGAGGAAAACAAATTTATGCATCTACCTGTGATATACTAAGGGAATTATGCAGCATTTCAGGAATAATCCATGAAATCTCAGGATGCTGAAAAGAGCCAAGAGACAGCTAAGGAAAATTAAGAATGAATCTGACTGAACACAGATTAGGGCTGCTATTAAGGTCTACCTTGTGGCGGTAAGAATGGCAAAATGCCAGTATTTCTCCACACATATTGCATCCAAGGTGTCATCTGTTGGCCCTGTTTGAGATCATCTGGTCCCTTCTCAGGAAGGAGAGCTCAGAAAATCAAGGTCAAAAGGAGGAGTTTGCTCAACACCCAACAGATAAAATCACTCACATTTGTTCTCGGTTGGCATCCAAATGTGAAGCAAGTCTATTAGCGATGTGGTGGCCCACCAGTCACATGACTGCATAGCCATGCCCACCAAGCCACGCCCACCAAGCCATGCCTTTTTCTCAGCCCAATCTACTTCACAAGGTGGCTGTTGTGCTATCAAAGTGAGATTCCAACATGCCTTTCTGGTTTCAGTTTTTCTAATAAAATGACTGATTGTGAACCACCAAACAGTAGTTTCCTCAAGCCTTTGGGAGGGCAAAAACGCCCCCCGTCTGCCATAGTGCAGGAGGCCAACTAGTCCACACACACCAGCGCCACGCCCCCCCAGCAACTGGACAGAGAACCAGTTGCTGAAATTTTTTATTTTATTTTATTTATTTATTACATTTTTATGCCACCCAACTCCGAAAGGACTCTGGGCGGCTTACAACATGGATAGCAATAGCACTCAGATTTTATATACTGTTTATCAGAGCTTTACAACACTCCCCAAGCAGTTAAAGGGTCAGCTTATTGCCCCCAACAATCTGGGTCCTCATTTCACCAACCTTAGAAAGGATGGAATGCTGAGTCAACCTTGAGCCTGGGGATTCGATCTGATAACTTGCTGAACAAGTCAGCAGAGAACTGCAATGCTGCATTTAACCACTGCGCCACCGAGATTCTAAATCTCAGCAAAACAAATAACACAAAGCTAAATATTGTTTTAATATACATTTCGGCCTGAGAAAACTCAACTTGTATGCAAGCAAGCAGTATATCTATGTTACCAATATAGGTGGTTGTCAAATCCTACTATGCAAATAACTGAGTTTAAAAAATATTAACATCCAATAACACCAAGATAAAAATCCTAACTTGTTGTTTTCACTTTTGTTTGAACTGCAGATGTATATAAAAGCTAAAGTAGGGATAAGTATGAAAAGCTTGAAAGTTATAGGCATAGTGAAAAGCTTGAAAGTTATAGGCATTGTGGATTTTTAAAAATAAGCTCTCTAATAAATTCCTCTCATTTTTACCGGGGAAAAACATAACACATGATAGAGAAAACCTCAGTAGATGTTTCAGAACACTTCAAACAAGAAAGTTAACATATATAGTACCCTGTAATAGGTTATTAATGCTACAATAAAACAGTCTGTATCAAGACTACAGATATAGAAGGTACCAGCATAATCAGAAAAAATTCTAAGATGTGTGTGTGTGTGTGGGGGGGGGTGTTAAAGAATGGAATAGAGAGAGCCCGATTGGCTCTTTATGTTATCTGATTCTATTTGGAGGTTCTTGTCTTTTCCCCCTCCATAGAACTCTTGGAGAACTCTGCTCCAGTTCCCAGTTGGACTCATGTTCTCATTCAACAGGAATCAGTCTGATCTTTTCCAGTAACACAGAGAAGCCAGTGCTTCTATATATAGGTCCTTGACTTACAACCACAATTTGAACCAGAGTTTCCATTGCTAAACAAAGTAGTTAAGTGGGGCATGCCTGATTTCATGAACTTTTTTGCCATGCTGTGATGCATGCAGTTGTAAAGCAAATCTGCCCCCACATTCCATTGACTTTGCTTATCAGAAACTGGCTGGAAAGATCACAAATAGTGATGTGACCCCAAGATGCTGCAACCGTCATAAATGCATGCCAATTGCCAGTTGCCCGCATTCTGATCATGTGACTATGGGGATGCTGCAGCAATTGTAAGTGTAAGGTCATAAGTCATTTTTTCTGTGTCATTGTAACTTTGAATGGTGGCTTAACAAATAGCTGTAAGTCAAGGACTACCTGTATGCAATTTAGTCGGAAATGGATTCTGGCCCAGGTGGATCAACAGGTGGATATATATTATCTATACAAACATTTTAATGAAACATCCAAAGGATATCCTACAGATAGTTCTTGTTCAGCAACCATTCATCCAGTGACTGTTTAAAGTTATGACAGTACTGAACAAAGGAACTTACAACCCATTTCTTGTCATTGCAACCCTCACAGCATCCCTGAGGTCATGTGAACCTGATTCAGGTGCTGGCAACTGACTTGCAATTATGATAGTCACAGCATCTCACTGTCACATGATCACCATTTGCAACCTTCACTTCTGACAAGCAAAATCAATGGGAAGGCAACCAGGTCACAAATAGTAATGATGCAAGCATGGGATGCTCTGACTTTGTGGGGATTTGTATAAACAAAGGCAGATGGAATCACCCCTGCCATCATAAGTTGGTACCGTATATTACATCACACTTTACAACAGTGTTGCTTACCAATGGAGTTGCCAGTCCCAATTACCATTGTTAAGCAAGGATTACCTGTATTTGTAAAGGCTTCTTTTAACAATCTGATCACAAGTACTATAATTTTCACAATCCTCTACATCAGGTCTGTCAAACTGACTGCCCACAGGCCAGTTGCGTCACGTTGGCCATGCCCACACTGTTTAGCGAAGGGGAAAAGTCATGATACGTCATGTGACGTTGCCATGACAATGCAAGCTTGACACCCCTGCTCTATATAACCTTTTCCCACTTTGATAGAAAAAATGGATTGGACTAATCAATAACATTGTCACACTGTTTTCTCCACCAATGCATTACCGCGATCTAGTCTTTATTGCTTATCTGAAAACTATGGGCATTTATTGGGAAACAGTGATAAACAGGTCTTAATTCTTTAAGCCCTATGAAAGGACTATCTGGAACTATCCAAGTTGGCCGTTAAAGGAATCAGGCTGGATTTTGACTTTATTCAGTATTGGTATGTATATGTATGAATACTTATACATGTGATACTTTTCAAACAAAAACGCAGAATATAATATATCATAAGATACAATGACTTTTCAATTGCTACTGCATCATTCACTTAAATAATTAATTACAAGCTGTTAAAAATGAATGGCATTGTGTATGAATAAAATGAAGTGTCTTACACGACTAATTCTTTAAAATATGTAATTTCACCAGCAGCTTTCTGGAACTTGAGTTCAGTTGCCTGTATTTCATCTGTTAAATCTGTAACAACAAATTATTTTCTGTCATTTTCATTAATTTAACTATGCCTTGTGCCTCAAGGGTTCAAGTCAGTTACAATCTATTATAGCATGTAATATTTTAATATGTGAGTTATTTATAAAAATTAGTTCCTGTATTTAGGTTAATGTTTTAGTTATAAAATATTATAAGAAGGAACATAAAATTTATTGTGAATGTACAATATGATAAAAATAACCCAAAATACCTCCTAAAGTTCTTATAGGAGATAGAAGCAGATATTCACTTGTATGGCATAGCTTTTATTTTCCTTCTCCATGCCTTCTCAAAATAATCACCAGATAGGCCTCCCAATTCTCCAGAACATATCTGGAAACATTCTGGATTAATTTTATCAAGAGTTTTTAAAAAATATGGAGCGGTTTATTGCAATTTGTGAAACAGGTGTGTCCCAGACCAAACTTTTATATTGATGCAATTTTCTAGGATTTCCAAGGCATTAAAAGTATTTTTGATACCATTAGATAATAATATCAGAAGAAAATGAGTTACATAAAATATAAACTCTGCAAACTGATTATCACTGGTTTTAAAACTTGTTTTACAGAAACATTTGACAATTACAGTGGGTTTTATGCAAGTATTTATTGTAAATTATATAGAAAATAAAATCCAGAAAATATCAGCACACACATATGCCTACATAGTGATCTTACTCCCAGCTCCCTGCTGTGCAGATAATGAAAAGAAGGCCTAGGGGTGACATGATAGCAGTGTTCCAATATCTAAGAGGCTACTACAAAAAAGGAGGGGTTAACCTATTATCCAAAGCACCTGAAGGCAGAACAAAAAACAATGGATGGAAACTAATCAAGGAAAGAAGCAACCTAGGACTAAGGAGAAATTTCCTGGCACTTAGAACAATTAATTAATAGAAGTTGTGGGTGCTCCAACACTGGAAGTTTTTAAGCAGAGATTGGAAATCCATTTATCTGAAATGGTATGGGGTGGCGAATTTATGGCACGTGTGCCAGAGGTGGCATGCAGAGTCCTCTCTTTGGGCATGCAAGCCGTCGCCCCAGCTCAGCTCCAGCGCCCATGCATGTGCCTCTGGCAAGCCAGCTAATCTTCAGCTGATCTCTGCCACGCGAGGGGTGGGGCGCGCACGGGAGTCACGTGTGCATGCATGGGGCGGGATGAACACAACGTGAATTGCGTGCGCATACACAGGGCACATGTGCAGGTTGCGTGTGCATGTTGGGTGCACACGCAAGGGTCGCATGCACATGCACTGGGGTCACGCACACATGCAGGAGGGTGCATGCACAGCTGCATTTTGGGGATGTGCTTTGGGCGCTTGGTGCCAAAAAAGGTTAGACATCACCGGTATAGGGTTTCCTGCCTGAGCAAACAGTTGGCCTAGAAGACTTCCAAAGTCCTTCCAACTCTGTTATTCTCTAACCAATAGATTCTTCTGTAAACGTCAGGCTGCACATCACCAAAACTTGCTGTTTCCGGTCTTTGAAATCCTTCCAACTATTTGTGACTCAGCAAGTAGCAATCCCTAGATGACAATTTACTTCTGCAATGATGCAAAAAATTCTACATGGATATGTCCACAAAATCACCAGGAATTGAGCTTAAATGAAGAAAATCCTTATTGTAAGAACATATGAAAATACGTTGCGAGGAAAAATAAAAAATACAAAACCATCCAAAATGTCAAGGCACACTTCTGGGATTTTACAGAGTGAGGGAAAACACTTGAGAGCTGAATAGTCCAAAAATTAAGCAGCTCTGTTAGCAAAAATTTTTATATAGGCTTAAATACTTTGTTCTTGAGTGGGAAAATAGCTTACTTTTGAATGGACTATTAATATATTCAACAATAAAAAAATATAACTACTTCTACAACAGTAGTAGAAAGACAAGAACATTACTGTGCAAAAAATGGCAACCAAAATAATTAGGAAGGATAAAGGATGCCTCTCCAAATGCAGGGAGATTCAGAACTTATAAAGGAAGCATTCATTTACAGAAATCATAGTTGGAATGGAATTCACTGCCAGCAGATTTGGTAATGGGCATCAATTTAGAAGATTTTAGAAGGTTACTAGATAAATTGATGCAGAGTGGCCTATCAATAAAAGATTGTATTGATAAGCTCATTTAATCAGAGATCACACACCATAAATGTCAGTTTATGGGCCCAGTGTTTTACAGGTTTCAAGTTCCAACTCTTTGGTCTCCATCCTGTAAGCAGTCAGCTGACTCTCTGAAGGAAATCCCTTAAGGCTCACTTGTGTCAATGGGATGGGAATCACAAGTAATTTAATAAGATGGCTCTGTTGTTTACAACCTGATGCTTTCTCTTAGCCTTTTACAACAATAAAAGTTTTTTTTCAAATGTATTGTTTTGTGTGCCACCCAGAGTCACATTGCATGAAATGAGTGGCCATATAAATATGATAAATAAATAGTGAGAAGCAGCAGAAAATGGTCACCATCCTTCTATTCATGGTTATCTAGAAGTTCTCTAGAAATATCACTGCCTGAGAGCCAAAAGCAATAATAAGAAACTTCCAGCTCTTGCCAAATTTCAGGTTTAAAATCAACCTGTATTTTTTCAAATAATCTGATTCAGAATTGAAAGAAATTGGAGACAAGAAAAAACAATCTTCAGTATTACTTGTCAATTAGTGAAACATCACTAAGCAATTTTGTTTCAAGGAAGAAACTGTGGAATTTCCCCAAATCTGCCTGATTGGTCACTGAATAATCTAGAATACTGGACTACATGATCTAATATCTACTCTAACAGAGGTATTTTAGTATTATATTCTTACACAATGAGTGAAATCAAAATAAAAATGCTTTTTCAGGCAGTGCTTGAGCTTTTGTGGATATCTACAAGTTTTGACAATCTCTTATGGCTTCCAGACTAACAATTTGAATTTCAATAAGCAACTGTGAAATCCTTTTCACAGAATAGGAAATTTGGAGCAGAGTTATAAGAGGATAAAGGGTTATACCTTATTATAATACTCTTTGCCCCACACACACACATTATTATTTCTTCCTCTTCAGTCTCCTCCTTCTTCCTGCTGAGTCTCTAATCTATGTGTCTGTATTCTTCAAATCAAGGATGACTCCTGGTTCTTCATGCACATATATCCGTATAATTCTGAGCAACAGTCAGAAATGGATTTTTTAAATACCTTCTTCCAGGGTTATTTTTTTTAACTTCTCAGTCTATTCCACAGTCCTGACATTCTCTACCAGTAGTACCGGTAGTTCCTATCCAAAAAGTATTGAAGCTTGGCTTATTTAAGCTTTTGAGCCCTGGCTGACCCAGCAAGATCCTAACACCTGCTAAATGTTATTTATTTTACTGATTTGCTTCACAAATTTATACAGTAACCTTTATTATATAAAATAAACCTAGGTGGTCAACAATACATAATAATAAAAACACAAGACTAAAACTCTAGCAAACTATCAGTGTAATAATAATACCTTCTCTATAAAATACATAATAATTGTGATACAAAATCCAGCACAGTTATCTTGTTTGCTGTGTACGCTGTTATATTTACATATCAACAAACAACAACAATAATAATCATAATAATAATATACCATCTTGACCCATACCCGAGGGAAGAACCATGTCTTACTTTTTCATATGTTAAAATGATTTTTATGTCTATACAGAGTATTAAATTACATTAATTTAATCCATCCTAGCATTCTTTATACTTTCTTTATACATACCTAAAAGTACTGATAATGACAAAAAGCACAACTTTAGATTGTCAAAAATGTACTGTCAACATCTATACAATAGCTGGTCACAGTGACCCTTTTGCTACAGGCATGGGAGAGATATTACAGATTCCACACAATCCCATCAAAATGTAAAAATAATTTTAAAAGAACTCTTTTTACATCAAAAAGCTGACCTTCTCGGTAAACCACATTTATGGAGAAATTGCATTCAACATGTAAAGAGCAGTTATATAAAAAGATTTCCATGGTCATTTCAATAATTGTTTCAATATGCCATAATAGATAATCCAAGTAGAAGAATTAATGTGTCATCAGATTTTCTCAAACCTAAGAAAATTAAGTGCTTTAAGTTGTGCAATAAAAAATACATCGATGACATTTCTGAAATTGCACAGTAATAGAATTTAAATAATCCAAAGCCTATATTATTGCAAATCTATAGAATATAGAATCCACTAGTGCTTCTAAGTTTGCTCATACTGACAGTTTCCACAAATTCTAACTTTGCTCAAAGTGACAATCTCCCATGTATTGGAATTCCAATACACATAATTCTCAGTGTAAAGCTGTATCTACATAACGAGAGAGAGGCAGGTTGAGAAAGGCTATAATTATGCATCTATATTATTATGGTTCATCGCACCGCCAGCCAGATATTCAGACTGGATTTGGCATTTTAATCCACCTATTGAGTCCTTTCCAAGGACTTGGGATAGGCAGATATAAATTTTTGATGGTGTTACAGATATAGTTGCAGGATGTAAGCTGTTCTGAGTAAAGCCACATTTTGCAACTGAGCTATGGTGAATTTGCCAATGTTGATGGAGTTCAAGTGGTGCTCCAGTTGTTTTGGGATTGCACCCAAGGCACCTAATAATTACCTACCTATGCTTTCTTTTTAATAAATTTATTTGCCACCCATCATGCCATGGGGACACTCTAGGTGGGTCACAACCATAAAAAAATGAAGAAATAAAAAGGAAGTTTAAACAAAGAGAAAGTAAAATAGAACAAGAAAATAACCAAGAAAAAGAAAACAAAGAAAAAGAAAACACAGGAAAAAAAACACAAATAAAATACATAAATATGTTTAATAAAAAAATGGACGAGTGCAGGGGGTGGGGAGGTGGAGTCTGGTATCAATCTAACAGCCACCTCCAGAGTTGAACTCCCCTATTGGATCCAAAGACCAACTTCCAGAGCCAGGCCTTTAGGCTCTTAGGATAGGAGGTTGGGGGGCAGATCTTACCCTGGAGGGCAGGATGTTAAAAGGGTGGGTGCTATGGCAGAAAAGGCTCTTCTTTTGGATTCCGATAGTCGGAGTTCTTTGACCGACGGGATCCACAGTAGGCCTTCTTTGCTGGCCCGAATAGGATGGGCTAGACTAAACAGGACAATGAATTACATCAATGCTACTCTCTCTCTCAATATCTCTGATAGAGATATTGCAGATAAGTGGAAGAAAACAGTAGTCATCAAATCAGAAAAAGGAGGGCCCAGAAAGCCAGATACCAATTAGTCAAACAGGGTTATCTAAAATATGTAATGAAACAACGTGCAAATACTTTGAAAACAATGAATACTAGGAAGGATTTGCCAAGGACATGTCTTAGACTAAACTTAGTTTTTTATATATGGTAGTTTCTTAAGGTATTATGGCAATGTTGTAGACATAAAGTGTTTTGTGTTCAACAAGATGGAGTGAAATATCAAGTAGAACATCAAAATGATACATCTTGGGCATAGCCCCTTCAGCGTTTTTATAAACTATTGAGATCAGGGACGCGGAACCATGGCCCTTTTATAACTTGTGGATCTCAATTCCCAAATAAAGAGATAGAAGGATACGTCTCAAATGTTTAAGACATATAAATATAGGTGAGACAAATTAAACTTTAGCAGATGGTAACACATTTCAACATGTTTTCAATCATCTAGAAAGTGGAAAAATGTAATAAAGTTTAATAGAGATAAATGCAAAATTCTCAAGTCAAAAGCCAGTAAAGTCAGTTTGGTATGGTGGTTAAGACACCAGGCTAGAAAATGGAAGACTGAATTCTAGTCCTGCTATGGTCATGAAAGCCCAGCTGGGTGACCTTGAGCCAGTCACTCTCTTTTAGTTCAACTCACCTCACAGGGTTGTTGCTGTGGGAAAAATAGGAGGAAGAGGTGTTTATGTTTATTTAAAAAATAGAAGAACTGATTGTGTTTATTTATAAAAATAATAAAAGGCAGGATATAAATATAATTATAATGTACAGCCATGGGATGAGGAAAATGCAAAAAGGGAGAAAGCGGTCCGGGACTTCTGGGTTGACAACGACGACATGAGGTGGAAATCCATGAGCTCTGTGGTTTCCCCCTTGGTCTGCCGATCTGAGGGCCTGTATGGGGCCCCAAGTCCCCTCAGAGGGGGGCGAGGCGTAGGAACGTGACGGGAAGGGTGGAGGAGACACGCCAATCCCCTCCCCACCCGTCTTTGACTTCAGCTAGGATCATCCAGGTGGCGCCTAAAATGGCGACCATCTAGTCGAACTCTCTCCGGGCAAAGCAAGCGCAGGTGGAGGAGATAAAAAAACTCTATTACGGAGGCTTGGTGGATTCAAAGGGAGTTTGGGAACTTGGCAATAGACTCCCAGAAGCCCAGCTGGATGGAGAGGGGGAAGCAGAGTGGAGAAAAAGGTGACCCAAAGAAAAGAAAAAGGGACTTTTAAATTCGAGATGGTGCTTCCCCTGGAAATCCCACAGAGCTGAAAAGAGGCTTAAGGACAGACAACACCCAAGCGAAATAACTGGTGAGAGATAATTGACTTTTTCTTTTTCTCTTTGCTGCGATTTGGAACAACTGACTTTTGAGATGGCGAGGGGGAAAAGTTGTATGGAAATACGAGAAAAATTGGACTTGATAAATGACAAACTTGATAAAATAGAGGATTGGGACTACAATGATTGAAATACTTAATAGTATGAAGAGAATTACTGAGAAAATGGGGGAGATAGACCGGGAACCCGTAGGAGGAGAAGGACGATAACATGCGAGGCTGGAGAGATGGAGGAAGGAGAGCCAAAGAATGACGAGGCGACCGGTGGAGTTAAAATGGCGAAAAACAAAAAAGAAAATGCAAAAAGGAACTTGGAACGGAAATTGGTTACAAGTTAAACATAAGTCAGCCATGTAAAGGAATATGCAATTTTGGGACAATTTGAAGCTTCCTTTGGAACCATGGTAAAATTTTATTTTCAGCTGTCCTGATCCTACCTCTAGTGTTACATGGACCAACTAGCTCAAATAAAGGCAGTAAGAATGATCAAAAGAAAGATTAAATTGAATTGGGAGTGCTTAATTTTGAGAAAAAGACACTGAGTTAGGGCATGATAGCATCCTTTATTTTATTTATTTATTTATTTATTGGATTTGTACCCCGCCTCTCTTCACCACTTCCAGGGGAACTCGAGGCGGGAGTTTGCTCAGTTTCTGTCAAAATCGCCCAGATTCAGTCGGACCTGGACTCTAACTGGACAGGATCTGTGAAGGTGACTGGGGCAAGTCTTAGTCCTGTTATCTAGGAATAGTTTATTCCTGTGGTCCCTGATGATGTGGACAAGGTCATGGGTGCAATGAGTGCCACCACCTGTTTATTGGACCCGTGTTCCTCCTGGCTAGTTTCAGCTGGCCGAGAGGTGACACGCAGTTGGGTCCAGGTGGTTATCAATGCTTCCTTGAGTGAGGGGTGCTTCCCACCTGCCTTGAAGGAGGCGATGGTGAGACCCCTCCTCAAGAAGCCTTCCCTGGACCCAAAAGTTTTGAATAATTTCCGTCCGGTCTCCAACCTTCCCTTTTTAGGGAAGGTTGTTGAGAAGGTGGTGGCACTTCAACTCCTGTGTACCTTGAAGGAAGCTG
>JANHGC010006446.1:47612-64218 GCA_027560395.1 Boaedon fuliginosus | reverse complement strand
CTGTCCGTTCCAGAAGCACTGGCTACGCACGGAATGCTCTGACGCGGCATGCTGGGCTCCACGATCTCGCAGCCAGTTAAAACAGCCTGCGAGACAATCGGGTGGGGGTGGATTCAGCGGTGCATGGCCTGGCAGCCATTTTAACTGGCTGCGAGATCGCGCCGCATCAGAGCGTTACATGTGCAGCCGGCGCTTCTGGAACGGACAGGTGAATAGACTGAACTATGATATTCTTTCCAGTTCAGCCAACCCTACAATTAGGCGTAACGGTTTAGAAACCCATCCCTGACTGGAGGCATATATTTTCAAACAGGTTTTAATTTTAAATTTTAATTGTGTTTCCAGACCTGTGGTTTGCAATAAACAAATCTGAGTGGTTCATTAAAGTAGAGAATTCTAATGCTTTGTATTTCACATAACTCAACAGCCTTGAAATGAAATGTCTATCTATCCATCCATCTCAAGGCAGGCAGTAAAAGGCAGAAACTTAAAAAAATGAATATTGAAAAAGTGCAATAAAAACTAGAAGTGAAAAAGCAAAATCAGCTAGAAAAACAGGTTTTTCTTCTTTTATCTCATTCTACTTTATTTTTCTTCGTTTGTATTATTCTTTATATTTTTAATTGTAAACTTTAATAAAATTATTATAAAAAAGTAATAAGTTTCAAAGAATAAATTCATATAGCAAACACATGGCTGTCATCTGACAAAATTAAAAAGTCTCTGAAATTTTCCCCTGGCTCTCACCCGGTTTTATTCACCTAATTGTTTTAACTATTCTACCTCTTTTTGATTGTCTAAATGCCAATGCTTATGCTTAATGCCAATGTCTCTAGACTTCTATGTTACCTGCTGTTGATTTTACTTCAGTTAATTGTGTTTTATATGCCTCTTTTTGTACTGTTCCTTGTCCCTTTCCCTTTTACTTTTTGGTTTAAGACTTCGGTCAGGAACCTTTAATAAATTAATAATAATAAAAAAATAAAAAAGATTTAAAAATAATAAATTAAATAATTAAAAATAAAAATAAATTCAAATGGCAAACTCAATGGACTACTAGCTTTTTTTCTGACATCAGTATTCTATGTTTCTAAGAAGAAGACAAACTTCAGGCACAGCATTTTACTATCCTAATATTTCCATGGAAAAGTTCTATCATTTGAGTCCACTTTCTAAATTTCAGATGGAGTATGGTTGCAATGCTTTACTACAGGCACAGACATGAAGAAGATTTGGGATCTCCCACAAAAATTCCATACAGTAACTCCCTGCAAGGAAGTGGCCGCTGGCAGGTTGAGAGACATAAAATTAAGATAGCATTGATCTCACTTTGTGGTCACCTTTGGTACAGCTGAAATCAAAGTAGTGCAGCCATCTTGGTTCTCTTTGATCTCATGGCTGCTTTTGGTTTATCTGTATGAATTGAAAGTGAGAAGCACAATGCTGTGGTGTGTTTCTTTTCTCTTCTCTGTGATTGGGTTCTCTCAAGTTGGATGGATTAAACATGCTAATGAAGAGTTGAGTATTTTCCAGGATATCAATGGTGTGTATGATGCAGCTAGGTCAAACACTTTGAGACATCTAGTTGCTTATGTTGCCATGTGCAAAAAAAGAAAACTTCAAGCTACAAAGACTAAATCACAACTGGATAATAAAAACATAAGCCACACAAAAATGGAAAGTTTAACTCACGTGAAAGATTAAATTAGGCAGGAGAAGAGAAACCTGCAGATCATAGCATATTGTTCTGGGTTTCTTTTTTTATTATCACTTTATCATTGCTTATTATTATTGTCCCAATATTTTCATCACTGAAAGACTACATTTTTTTCCTGCAAGTTGGTGGAGTGCCACAGCTTGGTAACTATTTCTATTCTAAGGTTTTGTAATTTTTCCACACTAGGAAACACTGATAACTGTGTTTTTTTTAAAAACAAAAAACAAAATAAAACAGAACTCTTCAGAAATTGAGGAGGGATTTTCTGCTTCTAGAATCTGACAGAATTTCACTATGAGAGCAACCAAAATTTGTGAAATCTATATAAGGTTCATCAAAATCAGGCTTGGTTATATATGTTTATACAAAAAGAGTTATTCATATAATTAAATTGACTGAAATAGTGGGAGCACTTTTTTTACCTAAACATACTGAATGACTTTGGTTTTCAAATAAATGAAACATGCACAAAACTCTGATCTTATTTGTTCACACAAACTCATTTTATGTATCGTTAATATCCATATAAAGCTCTGCTATTGGCAAAGATATGCAAAAATTGAGAAAATCTAAAAGAGGTAGGTAACTTTTCATAAGCTGTATTTCTGTTTTTATTTTGTTTCATACATATATTCTTCTAAAATTATATGAAGTATAAATAGGTTATGCAAGGGAATTTGCTGTGGCTGACTCCTATTTGGGACCATATTCTATGAAATAATACTTCTTGTTCACATCTTTTAATTCTTCTAATATCTCCAGTAGAAAAATCATTTTGAAATTAAAGACAATTTTCACTTTAAAGACAAATTAAAACACATTTTACCCATGAGTGGATAAAATACATTTGGGTTTGCTGGCCCATTTTCTGTTCAAAAGAAATTCTGTTTATTTTAGTATTATTAATTGCTCCATTGCTGGTCATAGTATCTTTCTATTTACTGAAAATAGGAGAGCATTGAGCTCTTTCTAAGGGAAAACAGGAACCATTTTACTAATTTTCTGGTCACACTGACCTCAACGAAGGAAAAGGCAGATTAGGGAAAAAACAAGTTTTTTCATGCTTGAAAATTTAAAATTATTTCAGTGGGAATAAGTAGTAGATCTTAATTTTCAGCTTGCCATCCAAAACTTATAATGCAATGGCCTATTACTTAGTACATTGACAAGTTTAATGGAATATAATTGGTAGAATCTGCCTACAGATTTCATAGCTCATAGCTTTCATTCATTAAAATACAAGTTAGATTTTGGGATTTACTTCCTAGTTAACTGCTAAAACTTCAAAGAATAGTGGGATATCATAGGAATAAAAAAAATGTGACCACCTTCCACAGTTAAATCTCAAATCTTTGAATTACTTGTTCCCTAATATCAAAAGGAATTAAGGAGAGCAGAATATATCTGGAACGACATGGGTTATGGAAGACTTCTTTATGGTGCGATAATAAAATAAGTTGGGGTAGGAAGTCGAGAAAGTGGAAGAAACAGAATAACTTGTGTTTCTTTCGTGTGGGATGGAATTCTCCATATTTTGGGGGAACATCCATCCCTTAAGAAAACTGGAGAAGAAAAATCACCGTTCTGGAATGAAAAGAAGTCACAACGCTTTGAGACAAAGTGCATTAATTTCCTTACAAGATGGTTTAGGTTAAAAAAAAAAAAGGCACCATCCAAGTACAGTCTGACTTTGTTCGACAGCCCAGCTTCCATTCTTTTTTAAATCTGGTTACAATGTCCAAATGAACAATGTTATGGGATTACATAGCTTTCTACCTAAGATAATTTTTTCAAAAAGTAGTAATTGAGGAACATGGATCTGAATCCAGTGGCACACATTTTCTGCCTCAGGGGCATTATTGCCATATTTGCAAACAAGTGGCAGCTTAAACTAAGCAGCAGAAAGATAGGGATTCTCCTGAATTAAGCTCAAATTCTCACATGGACATTTGTGGTCACTAAGCTATTTACAGAAGTGTCTTTCTTCAATTGTTTATAAAATCTGAAGGAATTGGCATGCTCCAGATCCCATCAGAAAACGATGTCATTTGAAAGACCCAGGAGGTTTACCTTCTCTGAGTATAACTTTGTGAACAAAATCCCCCCTCCTTGAGGTCTATATAGCCTTGGCCCTACTGCCTATTAAGTGATATACGAATCTGCTATACAGATGTAATTGACTGAGTTCGTTTTCTTTGGTAGGATTTTTCTTCTCCAATTTTTTGAACTATTTTTAATTCTGAGTAAGTCACAAAAGTTGATGGCGAGCAAATGGCTTCACAAATTAAAAACATACATAAATAAAACCATAGTCTTTCCCCATAATATTTCATTAGTTCCCCAGTCTAACCAACACACTTGATTGTCTCCTACCCAAGTACTGAATCATCTAACTATGATTAGGACTGGGGCAATTAGCCAATTCTTGTGCTGCAGCAGCCCCCCATAAAATAGAAAATGGTCAAAGTAGGTTTGCTGAAGGAGATGGTAGGGCCCAGAATGATATTGCTTAGATCTTTCATCTGGATTAATTTTACCTTACTTCTATAACGTCAACGAGCCATTCAGTACACTAAGAAGCAAAATAATGGGGAAAGTGATAATAACCCTAGAGACCAAGCTAAGGGAAAAATGACTTGAATAGTTACCCTAGAGTCCATGCTAGTGGGGGGTGTTTTGGTCTTTGTTTCATTTTTCGCTTGTTGATAGTCTTTTTTGCACAGTATGTAGATGTTGTTTATGTTGATTGATGGCCAGTTTTTCAGAGTGCCAGGCTTCCAGGAATTCTTTATAGTTTTTGGACTTGGCTTGGTCTAGTATGGTCACAGGTTCCCAGTTGAAATTATGGTTAAGTCTGTCCATATGTATTGAAATTAAACAGTCTTCTGACTGCTAGTTGGTATTCATGGATAAGTTTGTAGAGTATTGCTGTTGCAGTCGTTACACTACTGTACACTTTTTTCACCTACTGCTTACTTTTTTCAAATAAAACATCTGAGATCCACAAAAATACAGTACATACATTATATGCTTATCTCCTAAAAAAGCCTACAGATCTCTTTATAATCCCTTTCAAGGCACTACATCCCTTTTTTGAGAAATAAGATGAAGCAGGTGAGTGCATAAATATCATTTTGCAACTCGGCCATTTATTAAGGAAAAAACTGCCCATAAACTTTCAAAGAAAAGAAACATATATGTGCACAACACAGAGAGATTAGTAAAAGACACATTTGAACTGAACTTTAATGGTTGTTTGGGTGCATTCATATAATGAATGACCATGATTTCCCACTATATGTGGGAACTGTTGGCTGGACTTTTTTTCCTTCTGCTTATATTGCTACGAAAAAAGAAGCACGTTTCTGCTTTAGAGATTGCACTCTGATGACAAGTTGGGAATTGTGATTTTAAAATGATTTGGTTTGGTACTTACCGTGAAGCTCCATTTTCTGTGGGCTCCGTGATGGAATCGGTGATGCTATTGGGCTGTGCTCCACCAATTAGGCAAGTCAAACAAGTGTCTTAAGAATGGAGCTTCACCCAGTGTCCCAGACTTCAGTAGCCAAAGAAAGGCATGATCTCTAATCTGAAATACCCGTGGTGACCCCACTTCCGTCCTTGGCGCAAGGAAACCTGAGGAGCGGCCGTTGATACGGCCTCTATAACAGATAACATGTGGGGGAACTAAGTTAAACCTCAAACGCGTATACTACACAAACAACTATATACAGGTTCCCAAGTCAAGCCGAGAGGGTGGGACACTGATCCCATCACGGAGCCCATAGAAAATGGAGGTTCACGGTAAGTACCTAAACAAATCATTCTTCATTGGGTTCCTCCGTAATGGGATCAGTGATGCTATTGGGAAAGCATTACCCCAGCAGTGACCCCTAGGGAGGGAGATGCCTGACTCAGAGGAAGAGGTGTATGGAGTATGCAGTGGCCAAAGAAAACTTCCTTGTCCACATACCTGTCCACCTTATAATGTTTTATGAAGGTGTGAGGTATACTCCAGGAGGCCGCCCTACAGATCTGTTCCAAGGAAGGGCAGGCCCAGAAAGCGGCCGAAGTCGAGTGGGCTAGGATGTCTTGAGAGGGAATCAGGTCCAGAGCTTTGTGAGGTTTGAACTATGGTTTCCCTAATCCATCTAGAAATGGAAGAAGGGGAAACCTTAAGACCCTGATTTCTAGATTTAAAGAAAACAAACAGGGAGTCAGTTTTCCTAAAGGGAGAGGTCCTCTGAGTATAGAAAGAAAAAAAACCCTTTTGACGTCTAGGCGATGCCACTCCTTCTCTTGGTGTGTGGAAGGCCTAGGGTAAAAGGAAGGGAGGACAGTTTCGGCCGACCTGTAAAAAAATGAATTAATTTTGGGAATGAAGGAAGAATCAAGATGGAGGACGACCCTGTCCTTGTGGCAACTGTACAGCTGAGGGGAGATAGAGTGGCCAGCTCTGATACCCTTCTAGCTGAGACTATAGCTACAAGGAAGGCAGTCTTAAGGGTAAGCATCTTGAAGGAGCAAGTAGCTAGGGGCTCGAAAGGAGGTTTTGAGAGAGCCTATAACACCAGGATGAGGTCCCATGTTGGGGCCCTGACTATAGGGCAGGATTGAGGAGGGTGAGGAGAAACTTCCTAAGGTGGGGATGAGAGGCCAGTTTAGACCCCTTAGGGAAACTCAAAATGGATGAGACAGCAGACACCTGACACTTAAAGTTAGAGGTGCTGAGGCCCTTTTCCAGGCTGGAATGAAGGAAGCCCAGAAGGTCCTGGATTCATAACCTCTCCAGGTCAATCACATGGCCAGCACACCAAATAGATACGGTAGACCAGGTGTAATTGTATACTCTATTGGAGACCCTGCAATCTGCTAGCAGAGTCTGCACGACAAGTTCTGAGTATCCGCAGGCCATCAACCTGTGTTGCTCAACCTCCATACAGATAAATGGAGCTGATCCAACTGGGGATGAAGGATGGGCTCCTGAGAGAGGAGGTTATCATGTAGAGGAAAGCCCTGGGGCGGGACGATGGCTAGGTCCCTGAGATCCAAGAACCATGGTCTGCAGGGCCAAAAGGGGGCTATGAGCAGGACCTCTGCTTTTTCCGCTCAGATCTTTCGGATGACCGCTGGAAGGAGTTTTGTGGGAGGGTAGGCGTATGGGAGGCCTGGAGGCCATGGCTGATGAGGGGTCCAACCCTTGGGAGAGGGGTAAGCTCCCCTGCTGAAAAATATGGGGAGCTGCTTGTTGAGGTGGCAAGCAAAGAGTTCCACCTGTAAGGGACCAAACTGATGGAGGAGGACCTTGAAGACCTGAGGATGGAGATGCCATTCCACGCTGTCCATCTCCTTCCTGCTGAGCCATTTGGCCCTCACGTCTTCTGTACTGGAGATGTATTCTGCCCTTATGGATAAGATCCGTGTCTCCGCCCACAGAAAGATGGAGTGAGCAGGGTGCTGAAGAGACTTTGATCTTGTCCCGCCCTGCCGGTTGAGGCCTTTGTGCAGATGTTGTTGGTGTAAACTAGAAGATCTCGATCCCTTATGAAGGGCTCCAGTCCCCTTATGGTGAAGAGGATTGTTTGGAGATCTGTTGAGACCAGAGGCCTTGCATCACAACGTCACCTAGATGGGTCCCCAACTGAGAAGACAGACTTCTGTGTAAATGATGAGGCGATCCTGAATTGTGATGGGGGAGCCCTGAAGAAGACTGTGAGGGAGCATCCACCAATGTAGGTCCTGAAATGAGTCAGGGTCCAGGTGAATGTGGAGGTGTTGGTGGGTGGCAATCCTGACTTGGAAAGGCAGGAGAAGGTGTTGGAGGGCCTTCGACCAGAACTTCGTCCAAGAGATAATGTCGTTGCATGACATCATCATGCCAGGAGACTGGACATCAGGATATCTGGTTTGCTCGCCTGTAAGGCTGTGGTTGTCAGGGACCAGATCCTGGTCTGACGGTCTGGGGAGAGAGAGACTTGAAACGATGCTGAGTCTATGATCGCTCCTAGGTGGAGGATGGCTTGAGAGGGCGATAGGGAGCTCTTTTCCCAATTGATCAGGAAGCCTAAGGAGGTCAGGACTAAGATGGACTGGGGAAGAGAAGGGGCTCTCATAAGGATGTCATCCAGATATGGGAAAACTGCCACTCCCTGAAGTTGGAGAAATACGATTGCTATCACCAGGATCTTGGAAAACACCTTTGGGGCAGAGGCCCGCCCAAAGGGGAGGGCCTTGAATTGGTAATGGGATCCGTCGTATGTAAACCTGAGGAATCTGCAGTAATCGCGTAGGATGGGGATGTGAAGGTAGGCTTCCTGAAGATCCAATGAGGCCATGAAATCTTCCTCCTGGGTGGATCCAAGGATGGAGCGAAGTGTCTCCATCTTGAAGTGAGAACTTGTATCCCCTAATTTCTTTGGCACTGTGAAGAAATGGGAGTATACAACCCGGCCCTGCTGATGAGGGGGGGAACCAGTAGGGGGAAGAGAGGCGGGATAAAAATCGAATTAATAAATAAATAATAAATAAACCTGTTCAATGCCTGCAACAGATAAGAGGTGTTGAATGGCCGATCAGGGTCAGAGATGCTTGAGAGGGCATCGAGATCTTTGTACCTGAATGAACCATTCCCGAGGAAGATATAAAAACTCAAGGGAGTAGCCTAGATGAATCATGTCCCTCACGCACCTGTCCGTGGTGATGACCTCCCACTGGTGAGTGAAATAGTTTAAGCGCCCTCAAACAGGTGGGGAGAATAAGGGTGGTTAGTCATTGTTGCTTATTGTTGGCTTTGGGTGGGAAGGGTCTTGGTTGGTGCCGGGGGTTAGATTTGTAGTCCTGCCTCCGTGGCTGCCAGATGGGGCACCGACCCTTGGTAAAGTTGGAGGAGGATGGCTGGTTAGTGGATTGACAGTGAAAGGGGTGAAAGGACTGTTGCCTTTGTCGGTAAGCAGGAGAGGATTTAGACCTGAACCTTGTGGGCAGCGTCTTCCCCTTTCTCCTGGTTTCCATGAAGAAGGGGTCCAGCTCTTCCCCAAACAATTTTGACCCTCTAAAGGGAAGGGAGACCAGCTTGCTGTGGGCAGAGCTGTCTATGTCCCAATTCCTGAGCCATGTACTACAACAAACTGCCACTGAGGAGGCCATGGCTCTGGCTGTGAGTTGCATGGTGTCACAAGTAGCATCAGATATGAAATCCGCAGTGATGGTGATCTTCCAAAGTTTGGAGTGAGTGGAGACCAGGAATTCCGCCACTGATGCTGTGAGCACTCCCAAGGCAGCCTCGAAGGATCTCCTTGCTGAGATCTCCACCGTCTATCAAGGGTTTTTTTAGGGAAACCTGAGTCAGAAGGCAGTACAGAAGGTGAGCCCAGGGCCGCAATGGGTGCATCCACCACAGGCAGGGAAAACCTTGTAGAATGTTCCCCTGAGAGTTTGTAGAACCTCATGGAATGGATGCACGTGTCCCTGGAGTGAGAGGGAGAGGCCCACTCTGTCAATGATTTTTGGGAAGGATGCTGGCACTGGAAAGCCTGTGAGGGGTTCCTACGGGTTAGGGAAGACTGAACCCGTATCATAATCAGAAGGAGGTCTGGGAGTCTGGGCTTCCTGAACTTCGGGATGGTGGAGAGCTAACATGGATATTATATTTTGAAAAACCTTGGGCTAGAACACCAGTGCAAATAAGTGGCCTGAGCGCTTCTGAGAGGGGCATTCCTCGCCCTCAGAAAATTCTGGTCCTCCTTGTCAGAGGGGAGCTCCTCCTGTAAAGGGGCTTCATGATCATCTCCCTCATCCTCATCCTCAGAGTGCTCGGGGAGCACCACCAAGGAAAAGGCTTGTGAGCGACTAGCACTCTTGGGGGGTGCTGAAGAGGTCCTTGGGTCCACCTCCTATTCAGGGAAACAGGGACATTTGACCCCCTTTCTTCTTCAGGATCTGCGGTACAGTGAGGGAGGCCTAGATACAGGAGACTGATGAGGCCATGCCAACTGAGATGGAGGCCTGGAGCATGGAGGACAATTCCTCCCAATAGGGAGGCAGGGTCCCTTGTGCCGCTTGTGGCAAGGAGTCTTGTGAGTGATTTTCCATGGAAATGCTGGAAAGGCAAGGAAAGCAAGGGGGGAGGGGTTGGTAAAGAGTCAGACCCCCTCAGACCCCCAATGGGCAATGGCCCTTGCTCAAGCCCCTTGAGGGAGACCTCCCTGCAGACCACCATGAATTTCTGTCCCTTAAGAACCTCAAAAGGCCACAACGAAGGACAAAGTTGGCTAAGCCCCCAGTAATAACTAGTAAGGGCCAGTAGCATTTTTTTCTCCTCAGGCCTCTGAAGAGCTGGGAAGCCGTAGGATAGAGCGAATCCAAAGGCACCCGCTCCCTATGTGTCATTCATGATGACCAGAAGTAAGCAGATCTGAAAAATTTGATGTTTTGAGCTTTTCAAGTTGATTCTGCGATGAACTAGGCTCTCAGAGGGTGCGAGGCCAACTCTCTGGCGCTGCCAGAATAAGTGCCGATCTCAAGGTATTCACAAAAAACCTTGGTGTTCATGCGGGAGGCTTCACCAATCCCACTGTGCCCCTGCTGGTTTGACGCTGACTGGTGTCTTCTTTGTTTCCCACCAGTAGGAAAAAAATGCTATCAATATCAGCCTGCACGCAGTCTATTTGAATGCAGGGGTGCTTTTGGTGCTGGGGAAGAAGCCCCTTTAGTTCGCAGCCAAGCCATCCTCTTCTTTCTGGGTTGGTCCCTCCTCTGGGAGGGGAGGTGGGGGGGGGTAATTTCATGCCCCCCCCAGTAGTATCTTCTGGGGAGGGGCCCTAAAGTTGGTGGCTGCCCCCTTTACATCTCCTGCCCTGGCAGGCTACCGGAGGGAAGGGGAGGGATACCGTCTCCACCTGCAGGTGGTGAGAAAGAGGTCCAGAGGCAAACCCCTTCCCTGCAACTAAGTCTAGCCACCCTGCTGGAGAGTTGCTAGGTGGGGGTGAGTAGCAGTTCCAGGTGCTGGAAAAGATGAGCCAGCAAAGGCTGAATTCCCAAAATAAAAAGGACAAGTCCCTAAAAGAAAGGCCAAGGAGAAAATTGGGTCAGAGGAGCCAAATCTGACTTGCCTGGTCTGAGGCAAGATCTGTCTGGGACACTGGGTGGAGCTCCACTCCTAAGACACTTGTCTGACTTGCCTAATTGGTGGAGCACAGCCCAATAGCATCACCGATCCCATCACGGAGGAACCCACTGGAGAATAAGGCAGAATCTGAAAATATAATTCAACCATGCATTGTTCAAACTATAAGAAACTATAGTTTGTGTGCAGGTATAAATGTGAAATTTGGGTACTTTAAAAGTGAAAGTAACTGCATTTGTTAAAGCCATACAGAAATGTATTGATGGAGAGATTGCATGAATCAGTAGTTCATGTACATTTATGCACATAGTAGTAAATTTTCAGTTCTCCGTTACTTCCATTATAGAATGTCTACTGCAATAATACGTATATTCAAAACATACTGTTCTTCACTTTTTTAAAAATTAACATCTTACCTTCCGTTTTCTTTTGTAATGCATTGCATTTATTTTGTAATTCATTCTCCTGTAAAAGAGAAGCCTGAAGTTGCTTAGCTTCCAGTGCAGCTGCGTCTGACTTCAGTCTTAGGTGTTCCACTTCTTTTTGAAGGATTAGATTTTTCCTCTGACACTCAGCTAAGGTTTGGTTCAAACTGGATACTTCTGAAATGTGATAAAGGCCAAGACAAAAATATAGTTGTATCCATACTACAACTTTTATAATATTTATGTATTCTGATTACATTATCCAAAAACATATTTATTTGTTGCTATACTAGTCTATAAGAAAATAGGGTAGGTAGGTATCTGTAGTTATTAAGATACTAGCATTATTTCAACTTGTCAACTACTTGATGCAAACAAAAACTATGGGTATTCTGTTACAGATACGTATTCTATAAGAAAACCAAATAGGTACAGTATCTGTAGTTATTATGATATTAGTATTATTTCAACTTGTCATCTAGTTAATTGATACAAGAAAAAAATGAACTAAAATGAACTACTATGAACTACTAGAAATAAGGAGACATTTTCTGACAGTGAGAACAATTAATTAGTGGAATGGCTTGCCTTCAGAAGTTGCAGGTGCTTCATAACTGCAAGTTTTAAAAAGAAAACGGACAGCCATTTGTCGGGAATGGTAGAGAGTCTCCTGTTTGAGCAAGAGGTTGAACTAGAAGACCTCCAAGGTCCCTTCCAACTCTGTTATTCTATCCTATTCCTATTCTTATTCCTATTCCAATCCCTATCCCTATCCTATCCTAAAGACCTCTAAGGTCCTTCCTTATTCCGTTATTATTCAATATTATTCAAATATTCTCTAATTTAGTGAAAAGCTAAACATTACAAGCAATATACTGTTGATCAAAGCCCTGTAAAGACTTTGACAACTTGATTAATTCACCCTACAGTCTAATACCTAGGTAATGATCAAATATACCTCCTAAAAGTATTCACTTTATGCTAAGGTGTATGTTAATGTCTTGAAAAAAATTGCAATCTATTTTTTTGAGAAATACTAAACATGAAAAATAAAATTAACTTTCCTTCAAGTCAAACTTGACTCTTGAGTAAAATGGCTCCATTCTCCATATATACTTGAAAGCCATTTTTGTGTAATAGTTGTAGTACCAGACTAGAAACCAGGGAGCCATGAGTTCTTGCTTTTATTTATATTGCTTTTTGCTTTTATTCATATTAATTGAGACAAGAGTGGGTAATAATTTGTCTAAACTTTGTGTTCGAAACAGTCCCATATGTAAAGAGGCACACAATTTTAAACTCCTTAACATGACTCAATATTCAAAACAAATCTCCTTTAAAACCGAAATGGGGAGGAAGTAAGGAGAAAACAGGTATAAATATATACCATATTAGCCTAAATGCCATTCATTCTTTCTATATTAGGTTCTCAAATGTCAGAAAAATCCAAACACATCCCTATACTTTCTTATTTTCTACTAGTCTTTCCCTGCTCCTTCCCCAGATGTTGCACTGAATTGCTTCTTGCCCAGGATCTTGAAATCACTTCAAGTGAATTATGGAAACAAAGAGGACAGCAGCAATATCTTGCCAAGATGTCCTTTTTTGTTCTATTGGAAAGACAATCAAATTGTTCGAATTAAAACATCAATCCACTAGATATGTTTGGAATCGTAAGATTCTATGACCTTTCCTCTAAGGGAAGGCTAGCAATAATGCTTCTGTGGCAGAAAATATTCTATGTTGGATATCATTTAAATAATGTTACAGCATAATACACAAAAACAAATCAGTGGACAAACATTCAATGACTTTTAGCAAGTAGTATTCAGCACTTAACTCCTGAATTTGGATTCTGGAAACTTTATGAAGCTCAGGAAATGACATACTCTTTGAGACTTTACTTCACTGATTTGCTAAACTATTCTATAGATGCTACGACTTCAACATGTAAGAGGGATTTTAAATTCAGGCCTATCCAAGCAAAATACTCCACTCATATAGGAAAATAAATATCCAGAAGTGCCTATTAGGCCCAACTTCTAATTTTCCGTGAGTAATTTTGTAAAAATTATTTTGATATTTTGATTTACAGAAATATTCTATACTAGTTTCCCATTTTTCAGAACTTAAATTTTATACATTTTATACCTTTATCCCTACATCAATTTGCATCTTAAAAATCCACAGAAAAAATATTTGGCACATTATTTTTCAGATTGATCCTAAAACACTTTTCCTAATATACATGTTTTTCTATTAATTTTCTCCAAGATTATCCATTTTTTGTGGTATCTCATTATTATTTATGTTTTCAGTGGCACTTCACATGAAACATTTTTCTGTGCATTTTAAATGAATTATTGTAAACCCAAAATTCAGAAAAATAAAATTATGTCCTGAATCATATACTGATTTGGGTAAATTGCATCAAAATATGATTTGAAAATACTTTTCTAATCCCTACAGTACCATAACCACAAATCTCAATGACGACAAGTTATCAATTCAATGTATCACTGCCTTGATAATAAAATATATGTGAAATGTATAACCAGTCTGAAAATGAAACATGCTAGGAAAAGTTTTGCTTTGATAATCTACCTGCCAGTCCTACTTTATTAATGGTTTTTAGTTGTAAAAATATATCTTCTTTTAGTGAAATCCATTCTTTGAGAAAACCAAGTATTTCTTCTTTAAACTTGTTTAACTCTCCCCTGATAAAGGGAATAAGATTAAAAGCTTTCTTTAAGATAAATTTATGTCGTTGCAATGTTTTCCTGTCAAAAAAGAAAGAAAAAATGGTTATGATTTTAAAATCAAAATAATATTTAGAAGATATTTCTTTGAAAGATTAAATCAATATTTAAATTAATTTTAATGTAAGGAAAATAATTTTCTAACACAGTCAACTACACAAGTTCAGATAAATACTTAAGTAGCAAAAAGAGTTTCAATGAAGACTTACCTCCTTTTCAAGTTGGCATAAAAGAGAAAAAAATACACTCATCTTTGGCTCTGGCACCCAAACCTTTGGGCACCAGGGACTGATTTGGTAGAGAGAGGTTTTTCCACAGGCCAGAGGCGGCGTGGTTTTGCATGCTGCCTGTATCCCGCGGATGGGGCTTCACTTGTTCATGGGCACAGTTTCTGGCATGCCACTGACCAGAGCCAGTTCACGGACCGGGGGTTGGGGACCCCTGAGATTGAGTGCAGGAAATTCTTAGGGGGTATGCTTACCATTAGAACTATTGGTAAATCAGAATCTTGCCTACACATTCTTAATATATCAGGCCATTGATTTGGTCAATAAACCTGAATTTACACATTACTTTCTTGTATATACTACTATACTTTTTAATGCAGCTTTAAAAACTACCAAGAAAACAGATTTTTCAGGTAAATGACAGACAAACAGACAGACAATTTTACTAGAAAATAAATTCCCCTCCCCAAACCACCTCTTGTGAGTATTCTTACTGGATCAATTGTGACTGTCTCCATATATCTTCCTTTTCTTTGTGGAAGCTTCTCAACTGTTTGTTTAGATTCACTACTGCAGTTTCCTTATTTTCAAGTTCTGTAACTAATTCTTTTATTCTGAAAGAAATAAATTATATAGTATTATCCTTTGAGATTGGATAACCATTTGTCTGAAATGGCACAAGGAATTTCTTCATCTTGCTAATCTTGCTAAATAAAGAAAAAGAGGGGGTTTCATTTTGAGCATCTATTCACACAGAATTGTTAATGTGCTTGTAAATTAAATCTCTTACACATGTACAAAGCATGTTATAATAACTGGAGCATAACTGGTTCCTTATTGCACATTAAAACAAAATGACAGAGTGCAAGCAGTTTTGTACTGCAGAGCACAACCAACTGGCTCGAATCCAAACCTCTAGGCACTTCAGACATTAGAGATTGCTACGTAATGTGGGTATATGGTTATTTATCCATTTCCAATTTCTGAGATTATTAAAGTACTTCACAGGATGAAATCTGATGTTCACACATAAAAAAAATACCAGTGCTAATAAATGAATACAGTATGTTCCTTGGATTTATATTTGCTTCCATTACATTTAATAAGATTTGTCCCCCAAGTTTTCAGAATTTCTTAATATACAAATATACGAATAATATACAAATTTACAAATAATATATAAATATACAAATAATATAAAAATTTTCTAAAATATCACCAATTTAATTAGAAGAGCCTTATTATTATTATTAACATATTTTATTCTTATTAACACATTTAACCAATTATCAGCATCTTTAAATAATCAAATGATATAAGCTTTTTATTCCTTTAGATAAATATGTGAGTGCATAAAACAAGAGCCTAGACGTCATTTAATCCAAATTAAATTTTTTGACAGCAGTATGTTATTCTTTAGTATATTTTCCTCTGAAAAACTACTTTGTTCTGCTTTTTCCTCCACATCTTTTAGTTTTAGTTTTAATTTCTATTTTTATTGCTATTTTATTGTGATTTTATATATTTGTATATCTGTATTTATGGTTTTATTTCTTATTTGTTTATTTATTTATTTATTCATTCATTCATTCTATTTATATCCCGCCTCTCTTCACCCATTTGGGGAACTCAAGGCAGCAAATATTTATTTATTTGATTTATACCCTGCCTCACTTCCCCAGTCAAGAGGATGTTGTTTTGATGTTGTTAGCTGCCTAGAATTGCCTTGCAGTGATACAAGTGGCAAAATTAACGAGCAAACAAACAAATAAAAAGGGAGTATCAGTTTTTATACATTTTTATTTATGATAGATGTTAAGATCTGTAGCTAAATTAATCACCAGCAATTTGAGTAATGAATCAGCTGCCCAGAATCATTGTATAAGGGAGATGGGCAGCATAAGAATTAATTAATTAAATAAATAAATAGTAAATTTAAATATTATCCATACCAAAAATGATTTTAAACTGTAAATCTTTCACAACACATGAACAGATTTAACCATAGTTTCAACAGGGAAACTGAGTATCCTAGAACAAGCCAAGTCCAAAACTGCCAAAGAATTCTTCACCACTATGGGATAGGTCTACCCCACCCATGCCGGCAGAAAAAGCATGCTATGGATATCGTCAGTCAAGGAATTCTGGCTGGTGGGATCCAGGAGAAGAGCCTTCTCAGCCATGGTCCTGGCCTTTTGGAACGTCTTACCCCCTGAGATCCTTATTCATTCAAAAGTACTTACAAAGCTAACTGAAGGATACTTCCAGGGGTGGGTTTCTCCCGGTTCGCTGGTTACCCGCTTCGTGGGCGCACTTTCCGAATGTCTGTCAAAAGCGCGCTGCGCGCGATCAAT
>JANHGC010006446.1:25677-38700 GCA_027560395.1 Boaedon fuliginosus | reverse complement strand
GCTCTCCTGTTTTCTGTTTCCTTTATTATTTTCCCACTTCTATGTGTGTGTTTCCACTTTATGCAATTTTGAGATCTCAAGCTGAACCAAAAGGGAGCATATACACTGAGTGAAAAAGGACTAAATAAATCAGTAAATCAACCACATCTTATATATATATAAGTGTGTGTGTGTGTGTGTGTGTGTTTGTGTGTGTGTGTGTGTGTGTGTGTGTGTGTGTATTCCAGCATAACTCTGGAACGGCTCAAGCAATTTCAACCAAACTTGGTACACAGATAACCTATTCTTGGAAACAATTACTGTGGGGGTAAGACAACCCTAACAATCCTTGGGGGAGTGTTCTGATCTCTTGGGGGGATGTTCTGTGAAGATTCAGCCTACAGTGCAGTGGAATTGCCATGGTAATGGCTTCACAGTACTTCACAAGGGGGCGTTTGTTGGCCTCACTACGAGACCAACAAAACATATGTCACACAGATCACATACGAGATAACATTTCTTGACGCTTCTGGGGGCACAGTGAAAACATTTTTAACTAATTTAATTGTTGCCAAAATCGGCGCCCAGGGAGGAGTTTATTACAATGGTGATATTGAAAGTGACACTTTAAGAGTTAGAGCCATGTGTAGCATCTGGTTGTTAACTCATGGTTTAGGCCTTGTTGATATATATATATCTAGGGAGATTCCAGGTTATGGCTATCCAAAAGATGCTTTTTCAAAATGCAAGTGGATTTTGTTTTTCCTTGAAGATGTTTCACTTCTTATCCTAGAAGCTAGGGTCTGCCCTTAATGGGAAACAGGTATCTTCCGCTTAGAATCCTAATATCCTAATCCTAATATTCAAAGTATCCATGCCAAACCTTCCAAAAGACCCAGCTGTTTTAATGGATCAAGGAGCACTTTGCTTACCCCCAAAAGCTCTATTTAGAGCGCCTTTGAAATGCTTTGCACAACTTTAATTGCCATGAATTGTCCCTCTGAAGAGAAAATCATGGTTAATAAAGAATGAAGAAATACATAAATATTTTAAGCAGTAAATAATACCACTTAATCTCTGGATAGATTTCTCCAGCTAGCATGGTTGTATTCATATGTCTAGAGGGCCACAGGTTAGAGAAGTAAGTATAAATACTTCATTGGACTGCATTCATTCTATTTCATAGCACAAACCTATAAATCCTGATTACACCATTGTTTGGATTTTCCAATACCAAAATAACTAAAGACTGTTTAATAAAAACTATATCTGTCAAACAAATAAATTACTTCATTATTTTCCATACACTCAAGTCATGCCTCAAAGAAGCTTGCATGAATATAAAACAGCCACCCCTAGGAAAAAATAAAATTAATGGAAAGTCAAGTAGGGGTGTCATGAGAAACCAAAGAAATATGACCTACATAAACAATGGTGCAATAAAGAACAATATTTATAAAATCAAATCATTTAATAACAATCCTTTACACAGATTATATTGTGTATGGAGGAAGAAGATTATCAAACCTTTGTTACAATCTAAATTCTATAAATATATCGTTGTAAACCAGGGCTAACTTCAGATACCTCGTGGCACTTAGCCTTGTAACTGCTGTTGATTCTATCACAGTCACTAATGACTATACATTTCAAGCTGAAACAGGTTTACTTAGAAATAAAATTGCACTCCCTAATAACTGAGTTTAAGATTTCATATAAAAGCACTATTGGGTCAAGTAACTATTGTGAGCCATTTTTTTTCAAAGAGATGCAGAAAATGAATAAGGAACAGAATTAAATATTATAAAGTCAAAAACAGTCAAAGTTGCTCCTCTTCGAATAAACAGCTTGCATATTTTGGCTGTCATTTTTGCCATTACTTATTCTCTAAGAATGTTATTTTCCTTTTTTTTTGTTATGCTCCACACTCAGCCATCTTATCTATTTTGACAACAATACTATGTTTAAACTAAGTCCCACTGAAATGAAAGATAAATCTGAATTCAAAGAAATGTTATTCACTAGTTAAGAATGCATGTGATTTGAGATTTAATTGTCTGCTCTCAGTTATCTAATAGGTTATTGTGAAAGACTTCAAAAACTTAGTAATGGAATCATGCCAAATAGAGTGTCATGTACTGTATATAGATAAAGTTGATGGAATATCTGACAGACCCTGGGAAAGCAGAGGAAGAAACATGATTGTGGCATCTCAGCTCAACGGAAGGAGAAAACAAAAGACTGAAAGTAACTCCACCTTAATTATGCTAGATATAAATTCAGTTTGTATCTAGGCTTTCAAGATTTTGCTACATTCCCCCACCCCCACCCCAAAGCAATAACAATCTGTCCAAATATCCAAATGATTGTTTTTTCAGTTTCCTGTCTGATTGTATGTACTGCATAATAACATTTAATCTCATCATATGAATAGCACTTTCAGGATTCATTCAATAAATATGTATGTTGTATTATTAATGTGCTGGAGTAACAAAAAATACAAAATCATTAACACTTTTCTAAGTAATACTTCACCAGGTTGAAGAAATCTCATACATGACATGGTAGTAAAAGTGTAATTGGGAAACATTTAAAAACACATGCCACATTACAATTGAAGGTGTGGAAATGAGTTTACTCCAGATTGTACATGGCAAACAAGGTGGAATTGGAAACAATGGAACCAGACCCAATTCTGCCAAACCCAATTGCCTATCCTTTTTCAGGACCTAATGCTGTTGGAAAATCACAGCCATGAATGTGGTGCAACTTTCCACCAGTATAAATAGTATAAATAGAACTTCCAAGGCTTGACACTTCTTTCCTAAACTAGCAGTGGTGGGAGATAGTAAGCACCCAAGATTATAATCTCTTTGTTTATATCTATATAACATGTGAACATAGCATACTCTGACGTCAATTGTAATAACTGTAGTTTTTAATTCAATTAATTAATATAATTAAAGTCATGGCACACTATGTTCACTGACTCAGCTTTCCATCCTTCCGAAGTCGGTAAAATGAGGACCCAGATTGCTAAGGGCAATATGCTAACTCTGTAAACTGCTTAGAGAGGGCTGTAAAGCACTCTGAAATGGTATAAAAGTCTAAGAGCTATTGCTAAGTGCTATATGCTTTTATAAAGGAGGCTTCTCAGTTATAGGCCAGATATTTTCCACAAAATCTGTTGCAGTCTGTATTGCACTCTGTGATCTGAAAATTTTGAGTGTTCTCTGAAAAAACCTTCTCACACATTAAAAAAAATATTCCTGTAACTTTATGGACATGACACCTCTTCTACCCTTCTGTATAGCCAACCTCACAGTGTTAGTATCAAGACCTTTCATTTCATATTTTTAGCAGAAGTTATATCTGTCTGTTTCAGACTTCCTCCCCTCCAAAGATTTTTCATTTTTGTGTGTGCGTGTATATACGCATGTAAATCTTTTATAAAGGAAAAGACATTCATTTTTCAAAGAAAGGACTTTTTCAAGAATAGCAGAATCTGCATGAGAAAAAAAACATACTAATATTAAAATTAAGCAGAAAGAGGAAAAACATTAAATAGGAATGTATATAAAATAGTGCCTTGATAATAGCTGCAAACCATTTAGAAAACCCCAAACCCATCACTTTTTCTTGCATAATCATACCTTTCTTATTTCTTCTGGCAAAGGATACACAGGAATATGTCGATCCATTTCTTTCTTTTCTTTTTTAAGAATTATCAGAAGACTGTCACAAAGCCTATTAACAAATAAATATGAATTAGGGGATTATAGAATACTGAAGTTCTTTCTTCTGTCCACGTGATAAACCAGAAAAAAAATATATTCTCATTATCTGCAGGATTAAATGCCACATTTGTTTCCTTCCTGAAGATTATAAGAATTACACATGCTACAAACATAGACTGACTGCACAACTGCAAAAGAAAATAAAGGTGGTAGAGACATAATGGTCTATATCCAGACTATCAGAGAAGTTAGGGATTTCTTAGATTGAACATAGAAAGTACCTCCTGTGGGAAAAGGATACCAAAAACTATCCTAAAGATATCAGTACAAGAAAGCCAGGCAGATAAAGCACACTTTTTTTTTGACAAATCAGGGATCCAATGTTCTCTCATGACTCTTAGATTTGCTTCTGGAACCTTAAATTCATTAATGTTAATATCTTTATTTACCTGGATTGCCATTCCCTCCTTATGTCAATGGTTCTGCTTGAGTCAATTAGAACACAGGTCCTACTCAAGGAAAATAACAAATAAACTAGAAATCGTGAAGCTCTTCTCTTTCTTGTTTCGTATATCACTATCCTAACATTTTCTTCAAGTAACATGCCCATCATTTTCTTTTTTGGAGCCTCTTTCTTTGTTCTTGGGGAAATCATGAAGAATGTGCAGAAGAGTGAAAAAAAGCATTTTCTCTGCCTTTACAAGTAACTTTTCTCAAACAGGAGAAAAAGGACCATGTAACTACAGACCAGTCACCTTGCTTGAACTTTGAAACAGATTATTTAAACTGTTAGTTTGTCAGCATTTTAAAAAGAACATATTGCTTTGCAAGGTTTATGAAGAGCACGCTGTGACAAACCAATCTGAACTCTTTTTCTGACATAGCTTGTTTAGTTTAATATGGGAATGTACTGAACACAGCATACCTGGCTTAAGCAAAGCATTTGACAAAGTCTTCCATGAGATTATTTGAAAAGATTGCAAATTATGAACTGGGTATTCATAGATTCAAACATTCTAGGTTACACACATATAAAAATAGAGAAACAGCAAATGGAAGAAAGTATTAAGATTCAGGAGGATTCTGATAAATTGGAGTAACAGTCAGAAACCAGCAAAATGATTTTCACCAAAACAATATAATACTATTTATTTGAATAGAAAAAAGCATGAGTGTAGGAAAGACTTCATATGAACACATTAAAAATAAGTATATGGATAATGTAAGGTAAGTAAACCGTGTACAAAAAGAAAAAACGATGCAATCTTAGGCTACACGAACAGATCTAAAGTATCAGGTCAAAAGATGTCATAATTTCTCTTGGTTCTACATTGATCAGATAAAAATTTAAATATTGTATACAGTTCTGTGCACTGCATTGTAGGAAAGACACTGGCAAATTAGAATATTACAGAAGAGAGCAATCAAAATGATAAGGGGCTTGGAATTAAAAACTAAAGATGCATATTTAAAGTAGATAGAGTAGGGGGTTTCTTTTATCCCAGTATTGCTCCAGAAAACAGATACAACAAATATAAATTATATATTTTTGTTAGTCATTTTGTTAGGAAATTTTCCAAATAGTCAGAAATGTTCATCCATGGAACAAATTCCCTGGGGGAAGAGGTGGATTCTCTTATGCTGCAAGTATTTAAATAGAGGCTGCCCTCTGTCAAGGATACTGCAATATTGGATTTCTACACTGGCAGGAGGCTGTGGTAGATAATCTCTAAAATCTCTTTAAACTGTTACATTTTATGGTTCATGAAATGTCATATTGTTTAGTACAGCATATGCAATCCAGAAGTACATTTCACAGGATTAAAATTAGGTGTAGAATTTCACAACTCAGATCTATCGAAATAGGGCAACTCATTGTAAAAGAACAAGCTTGCAAGAAGGGGAAAGTACAATTCTGATGAGTCAAAAAGTTCTCTTTAAAAATACAAATCAAAGGGCAGGCAAGGAACTTCCAGTTCCCTCAGGCAATTTTCCTCTTCTAATCCTTTTGCCCCTTTTCTACCCAGCAGGTTTTACAGGAGGTAATATTACAGTCCAGGAAGAGGCTAACTCAGCAACAGAAATCAGGCTGTATACAGCAGGAGGGATAAGTTATACGAGCCTACCAACATATCTCTGAGAGTTTGAGGAAGGCAAAACTCGGAATAATTTGCTATATTTGGGGAGGTTACTGACGTTACTGTTTAACAAAAGATTCCCATCTCCTCCGCCCTTCTTAAATTCAGTTGCTGAACAAGGAGACGAGAAGGTTAGAAGAAATTGAAATGTTGGTGTGGGATTTATGAGGTCTCTTCTGGTAACACCAATTCCTCGGCACAGCTTGTGCAGGGAGCACCTCCTCTCCTTAGCATGAAATCTTAGTCATGCTGTTATGCCTGGTCCTAATGATGAGGCCTGGCAGTTCCAGCCAAAGAGCGATCAAGTTACTTCCCACAAAGCTGAAAGGGGCCCTTCTCTTTTACAGAGATTCAGTCTTTGGCCATTCTGTTTTAAAAGGTCTCGGAGTATAAGAAGCGGGGAAGAATTTCACCCTCTGCAAAGCTTAACGGTCACGGGTGGGCTCAAAGGTGCTTTTTCCAAAAGGCAAGGGGACCGATCTGTTTTATTTTGTTTTCCTTGAGGAAGAAGACAGTCCAGTTGCCTTTAAAATAAAACAACAAAAAAAAAGCACTTCTGAGACAACGAGGACCCGAATGACAGAGCATCTCCCCAGACAATCACGGGTGGACCTGACTCAAGTGAGGGTTCAGAGGCGCGCAAGGGAGCCAGGCACACCGCGGCCTCGTGTACTCAGCCCACGGGGCTTGGCGGGTTTAGGGGGCGGGTTTAAAGACAACGGACACCCGCGGTAAGAGGACCCACCCGAACTCACCCCCCAAAGGACAGCTAGCAAAACACCGCGGGCAGCAAGGAAAGCCGCGCAATGTTGTCAACGCCCCACCCAGGAGTTTCTCCGCTTCTTCGTTTCCATAGCAACCAATTCAGCATGCCTGGCAAAATCCCGGAAGTAGGGCAGACGCGAAGACCGGAAGTTATTTCTGCAGGGCTCGGCGTTTCTCTACCGGGTTCATTCCCGGGATCGGGTTTGACGGCTCAGTTCAGACAGTTGCATGCTAGAGATACGCGTGGAGGGGAGCGGTGCTTGGCGTTACTTATGCGTTAGTAAGGGTATGCAATCGCTGGGGTTTTTTTTAATGTATTTATAGTAATTAATTGCAGTGAGGTTTAGGTCGCCGTCTGAATAGGTTAGTGTGATGAAGTGTATCGCTTTTTCAGTTGCCAAATTATATCAATTCAATGAGCACAGGTAGTCTTCCATTTAACAACAGTTCGTTTATGGCTAGTTTATATTTCTATGAAAAAACACAAAAGTTGTGGTTTGATGTTAATGCCTTATTTTACTGCAACAGAGGGAGTTGGAAGTCAACGCTTTTTTTTTCTTTTTGCCAACTTTTCCTCACTTCTCTTCCCCCCATTTCCCCTTTCCTATTTACTTTTGTATTTTGCATCTTATCTTATAACCTAATGTTTAAAACTTGAACAACAGCTTGTTTAGGGACCGTTCAAAGTTACAATGGCACTGAAAAACGTGATTTATGACCACTTTTCACACTTAATGACCATTGCAGCATCTCCCACGGTCACATGATCTAAAGTCAGACAATTGGTAACAGACTCATTATTTGTGACAGTTGCGATGTTCCCGGGATCAGGTGATCCCCTTTTGTGACTTCCTGACAAGTCAGTCGGGAAGGTAGATTCACTTAACAAGCATGTTAAGTAGCTTAACAACTGCAACTCTGGCACAAATAATCGTAAAATGAGGCAAAATTCATAACAAAGATTTCACTTACCAACAAAGATTTGGGGCTCAATTGTGCTCCTAAATTGAGGACTACCTATAGTAGAGCTCGCTGAGTTCAGCATTAATTAGGCAAATTACTAATACTGTCATTAGTGTACTTCAGTCATTACATCATACCATGATATAAACATGTATATGTTGTGCATTTCAATTTTAGTAGCATGTGGAAAAGGACTAGAATGAAGAGTTTCATGATCCTTCAAAAGATGGTCTCCAAAACTACAAAAGTAACTCCCATGTTCCTATTCCCACAAAAGACTGTTGGGATTGATCAAGCCTTACTAGAAAATACAAAATGTTCAGGAAACGTGATACTTGGGAGCCATAGCACAAAAGAATTCTATATTGCCCATCACTTCCTTTGGAATTTAAATCTGGCCAGCAGACTTTGAATAGGAAAATATGTGCAGGAGTGTGAAACGAATGGGCCTTTTAATTCAGAAGTAAACAAAAATTACAAGAATTAATCTCTTTATAAAAAGGAACAGATAGTACGGGGGATACTTTCTGACCCTCGATGCGATTCCTTCATGCTGTCCTTGACATTGAATTGTGTTGCTGAACTATAGAAAACAGTCATTAGGCCATACAATCCAATCCCTTGTTTAATGCAAGAATATACTGTACCTCTCCAGAGTGTTAATGTATAATTGTTTATACTTTCAGAAAGTGACAGTAAAGTGCATTTCTTCCATATGAAATTACATTACACAGTTTACATTTTAATTATACAAAAATAAAATATTGGCAATTTATTTTATGCTTAAATAAAATGAAAACTGTTTTATAACTATAATATCCCCACATCGTTTACATATGGCACAGAGAAATAACACTGATGAGTGATAGAATACCCTTTCAGCCTTCAAAGACTCTGTATAACAGTTTTACCAGGTACTAGGTAGTCCTCAACGTATGACCACGATTGAGTCCAAAATTTATGTTGCTAAGTGAGAAATTTGTTGAGTGAGTTTTGCCCCATTTTACAACATTTGTCACATTTGTTAAATGAATCATTGCAGTTGTCAATTAGTGACACAATTGTTAAGTGGATCTGGTTTCCCCATTGACTTCATTTGCCAGATGGTCGCAAAAGGAGATCACATGACTCCGAGACACTACACCTGTCATAAATGTGAACCACTTGTCAAGCATTTGAATGTAAAGCACATGACTCCATGCAATAACTGCTGCAATGGTCATAAGTGAAAAACAATCATTAAGACACTTTTTTCACTGCCGTTGAAAAAATGTTTCTCATCTGGTTTTGCTATATAAATGCTATGTATTATTCAGCTCCGTTAATAGCTTTAAAATATTGTTAAGTCTCTGATCTCTGCAAATGGACATGTCAACTTGCATATACTTTAGCTAAACATTTAGAAGGCCAAGTATTGTTCACTCTTAGTGTGTAGTGTATGATTAATAATACTGATTCTGTCCAGAACTACTTTAATTGGTAGAAGTCCAATTGTCTAGTAAAAAACAAAATGCTCATGAATGCTGCAGACCACGTTTGCTTTGTATTTGGAGGTAATAATTGATTGTAAAGGGGAAAAAAATCAGCAACTGGATGCACTTACTATTTTTTTTTTCTAATTAAGAGCTTCTGATAAACCTTCAAAGAACATTCATTTTCCCTCAATTGCAATTTTAACAAGCTCTGTTTTTGGGTTTTGTGTAGTGAGACATTGTAAAGTAAATAATACTTAATTTACACATAAGCTAGGGCCCACATAAGCCACAATTGGCTGAGTTCATGTAGCATATTATAAACCAGAATTTACAAGTCTGTCTGGGCTCACAGAAATGTGCTAAGTCAGAAACAAGCTACAGCATAACAAAAAGTGTAAATCCATTCTAGTTCTTGTCTTCCTTAATATGAAAGTGCTTATTTAAGGGGGCTTGTCAACATTGTAAAACCATGCATGTTCTAGGCTTTTAAGATATTGGAATATAGTGCTGCTTTATTTATGTTGTATTTTATTTTGTTCTAACTACTACTGTAATAAAAGATTACAGCATGTAAGTGAGTATTTTTCACACCAAGTGCTATTAATACTGGCACAGAAAAACCAGGAAGTAAAGTAGTCCTCGATTTACAACCACAATTGAGCCCAAAATTTCTGTTGCTGAGACAGTTATTAAGCAAGATATGCCCCATTTTAACAAGCTTTCTTGTCACAGTTGTTAAATGAATCGCTCCAGCTAAGTTAGTAATAGGATTGTTAAGTGAATCTGGCTTCCCCATTGACTTTACTTGTCAAAAGGTCATAAAAGGTGATCATATGACCTTGGGACACTGTAACCATAAATACTAATCAGTTGCCAGGCCTCTGAAGTTTGATCACAGGACCATGAGGATGTTGTAATGGCTGTAAGTCACTTTCTTCAGTGCTGTTCTAACTTCGGTCAGTAAACGAACTGTTGTAAATTGGGGACTACTTGTAGTTGTTCCAAAGAAGATCCTCAGGTCGGGGTCCCTTTTTCTTCTTCTTCATAGTAGCCATCCCCAGTCACAGAATACCACAGCTGTTGTTGCTCAGCTGCCACTCAAGCACTGAATTGCAATGAACCGAAAAGCCATCAAAAGAACCAGAGTGAAGCCTAATTATAACATTTTTTTTTACTTGTGTTAACTTTTGGGCCAGGCATGTTGTCATCTCTCCTGGTTTTCAGGATATTCTGTGCAGTCTAATAGACTGTAATGTCCCGGTATGTACTTTTGGAATCCGTAGTCTCTGCCATGTCTCCAGTTAAAATCAGTGATCTGGGCTTTGAGCAGGCACAGCACTTTCAGTTACAATAGGAGGAAAGGCCAGGAAAAGAGGCATCACCTGATTATTTGAAGTTACTGAAATCAACACGCAAGCCTGATTTCACTAGAACTCTGTGACCCAGGAGCTGTCTATTAGAGCTAGCTCAGTGCCTCTAAACTAGGACATCTGTTTACCCTGCACTTGAACTGCTTTTGCTCATCCAGCCCTGGCTGAAAGCTCACTCAGAACAAAATACAACACAGGGGATAATCCTGAGAATAAGCATTTCTGTTGTGACTCCTTCCCATGGAATTAATCCCCCCTCCCCCATGATTATGCTTTTCTTTCATCTGAGTGATGAGTTTTTACTATCCTACCAAGGATAAGACTTGATGACATCCTGTTTTTTTTGTTCAAGCCTGCCTTGCTCTTACAGCACCCTTTGAAACAGAGCTATTTTGTTGTCAAAGAGGTGAAGTTGTCATAGGTTTCGGTGAAAAAAAACCTCAACTGGCTTGCCCCCACCCAACAACTTCCATGAGCAAAGAACTGAGCATGTGGTTCGGTCTTTCTTTATAAACACCATCATAATGGTTCAGGTAGAAATGTAGGTCAGTTGATTTCTGTAATCTTAAGGAATGAGAGCTCAGTCTGTGAACTGATTTCAAATGCACACGGTACATTTCAGTCAGATGATCTGAAAATGTTGCCCCTGGGATATTAGAAATGGCTTGAATGTCCTACCTAGAGTTGGAAATCATGCTGACAGTCAGTGTAGATAGCATTGATATACTCAGTGGACCAACAGCCTGATTTAGTAGCTGGATTTGCACACTGTGCTAAGTGGATTAGTTTGGATTTCAGTTAGCACAGTATGCTAACACATCTATTGTGATTTGTGACCTTGGTCTAAGGCTTTAGCCAGTTGTAGTTGTCAATAAATCATGGTTAAACATATCGGTTTGGCATGAGTTGCAGATCTAATAGAAACAAGGCAAGTTGCACTGTTCCTATAAGCCTACTTCTGTAAAATAATTCCACAATGAATATACAGTGGCCGTGGTAATTTCTTACAATATTCAGTTTATAATTTACCATACTAGCTGATAACTCGGTGTTGCCCAGGTATAGTTGAGCCTCACAGTGTTAGGTGTTCCTTTCCTTTCCTTTATTTATGCTTTGCTGCAACATCTTGCAAGCAGGGAATGCTGCAACCTACAATTCCCAGCGTTCTTTGCCCGATTTGCATGCCTTGCCTCTATTGGCTGGAGAGCGTCCGATTTGCATGCGTTGCCTGGAGCCCTCTGCACACGTGCAGTAGAGCTTGGCAGGGAAATGTGGGTGGGGTGTGCACTTCGGCGCCCTTTTTGGGGCTGCAGACCCCCCAAAGGCGTTTGTGACACCCCCCCTCAGTGCTGATCTTACAACGCCAAGGTATGTATGTGCGAAGTCTGGGAGAGATTGGTTGCGGTTGCGGCGTGTAGGAGAATATAGAGCACATACAAACACACAGACACACAGACAACACACAGACACACTTCTCTTTTATAGATATATAAGAAGATTTGAAAGCACTTGAACATTTGAAAGGGTTTAAAATGCCACAAAGTAGGGAAGAACTGCTTCAGACCTTCATTCATTCTTAGCAACTGGCATTTTACTTCAGACTTTTTGCTCTGTTGGCATGGCAAATAGCTGGAGGTCCAACTTCCTCTACTTCCACTGCTAAATCACCTTGACCAGGTAGATGAAAAAAAAACAGGTGGAACGCTACCTTCGGAGCGTAGTGAAGAAGTATTTTGCTAGGCAGGTCTGCCAGTTCAGATTCTTGGGACTTCCAAGGAGTTAAACAATTGGGACCTTCAACAGACAGAAAAAGAGACATTGAACTTTTAGCAATCCCTCATTTTAATCTTCCCCCCTCCCAAATTAAAAAATGAAAAGAACCTCCCCCAAGAGGGGTGAGCAGTGGGGACTTCAACCCTACTTTTTGACTTTTCCTCCCTTTATCTCTCACTTCTCTTCCCAGCCATCTTCCTTCCATTTCTCCGTCGTTTCTTCCTTCATCCCTCCGTCCTTCCTTCCTTCCCCGTCATCCTTCCATCCTCCCTCTGTTCTCTTTCCCTCTGTCTCCCTTCCTCCTCCCTCCCTGGTTCCTTCTTCACAGGGAATGCTGCCGCCTCAAATTCCCAACATTCTTTGCATGCCTTGCCTCTATTGGCTGGAGAGCTGTGCACATGCGCAGTAGAGCTTGGCAGTGGAATGTCAGTGAGGAAGTCCACTTTGGCACCCTTTTTTGGGCAGGAAAGAAGCCCAAAACCCATTCGTGACCCCCTCAGTGCTCATCTGCAAAGTTCAAGGTATGTACCTGGGACGTTTGGGCCAGATTGGTGCAGACATGGAAGAGTCTATTCATCACAAACCCAAACACGTACTCTTCTCTTTTATAAAGATAGATAGTTTTGAAAAGCAGTGGTCATATCAGAGCAACAAGGATATATATCTTGTTGTACCCCGCCTCGAGTTCCCCATTGGGGGAAGAGAGGCGGGATATAAATCCAACAAATAAATAAAAATAAATAAATATACTGTATATACTCGAGTATAAGCCGACCCGAATATAAGCCGAGGTACCTAACTTCACCTATGAAAACTGGAAAAA
>JANHGC010006445.1:20276-35830 GCA_027560395.1 Boaedon fuliginosus | reverse complement strand
ACTGACTAATCGTGTATGACTGGACTGGTAAGAAGACAACGTTTATTGTGACTGCTGAAGACCTTGTATATAGATATTGTTTTACTGTAAAGTAAATTTTTACAACACCAGTGTAATTGTCTGCTGCCTATATTTATGCTACCAATCTCATATCCTTTCACTGAGTACTCCCTTATCTTGGGGGATATTCTTTATCACTAACAGGGCAGCCTAAAAATTGAATAAATAAATAAATAAATAGCTCTCAATTTCCATGCAAATCTCCCTATAAGGAACTGTCCATAATATTACAGTTTCAATATGCCATCTAATTCAATGAAGAATATATTCCTTCTCCATGGCAGAAGATGTTAAAAGCCATTTCTAATCAGGCTGCTCATAAATATGCCAGGCAATAACACAAATTGTTTCACTGTTGACTACTTGATTAATACTATAATAATGAACTGTTAATAGTTCCCTTTGATTAGAAATATCATATGTTCCCCAGATGCCAACTGACCTTTTAAAGATGCCATCTTTATTAGTATGAAACTATTCATAGCTTGCACTAGATCACATCAAGAACATATAGAATCTGCAGGGTTCTTAAGAGAAATCATTAGAGAAATCCTTGCCTATATGCACCCAGCTCTAGTACATGGGTGTCAAACTCACAGTGTCAAGTTGTCATCACATGACATTTCATGACTTTTTTTTTCCTTTGTGGAACTTGGGTGGGTGTGGCCTGCATGTGACACATCTGGCCTGCAAGCTGCCAGTTTGACACTCCTGCTCTAGTACATCTTGTTGACTGCCATGTCATTGATGTTGCTTTCAGTACAGCTGGTGATTACAAAATAAGCCCTTCATTTAACCATCTTCCTTGACACCTCTTGCCTCTTATGTCTTGAATGTTAGGTTATATATTTTTCTTTATGTCTGTCATGTTTATATAGCTGCCCCTCTCCCAAGAAAGTTATTCTGGCACCATACAATGCTTTTTTTTAATAAAAATTTTATTACTTTCAAAAACAAAAAAAAAATGTCTGAACAAAGTTGTTTTGGGTTACAATCACTTATTCCTATTCAACCTTAGTATACATTTTTTTTAATAAAATAATTACATTCCTTACATATTTCTCCTATTAAAACATTTCCATGATCTTTTCTTACAACAAGAATTTCCAATTATTCATTCTATACCTTTTTACAGAATTTATTTTATGTTAAAAATTCCACCATATTAACTATCAATTTAGCATTTTTCAAAAATATTTATTTCTACCAAACAAAAATTTATTGCAGTATAGTCATCTGTATCTCTAAAACTGTTATTCCCTTCTTATTTGTCATTTCAACTGTATATTTATGTTTCCCTGTTATTTATATAATCATTTATATAGAACATATATTTTATATTTAAATCAAGTTGTTGGGGTTACAATCATCAAGTTCCATTTAATACATACTTTCCATTTTTATTATTTTATCTCACTGCAGGCATTCAAAATCCTATCAACCAATACCTTTTACTTTAATTCAATACCTTTTACTTTAATTCTAATTTACTTTAATCATCCCTATTACAATAACACCTTTCTTATTTATTTCCATAAATGGTTCCCTTAATTCATTTTTAAATAATTCCAAATTTTAAAATTAATTTTAAAAAATCCTCCAATAATCTATCCAAAATATAGAATCTTCTCGAGAATTTTAACAATTTTAATACATTTCTCATCTTAATGCAATCAACTGTATTTTATTTTATTTAAAATCCTCTCCAAAAAAAATAAGAAAAAAAAAACAATGAAAAATATCTTTAAAAATGTTAAGAACCTCCATAAGCATTTATTTCTCTAATTCCATACAATTAAAAGTTAAAAAACGGGTATATATCAATTAAAAAAAATAGAATTGCCTAACAAGTAGATTTCACTTTTCTCTATATAACATCATCCTATCTGCCTACTATATATTGTCAGGTTAGATTTCCAATAAAGTAATAAAGTAACTTATCCCTCGTCTCTTCATTTCTTCCTCGAAAATATTGTTTCTGTCAGCATTTCTGTCTTCTTCACAGACTCCTTTTGTGCCATGTCATTTCTATTTTCTTTGTTCTTCTTTGAAGACTTTTTTGGTAATTTCTGTCATATTTTGCCACCAGAGTCCAACATCTCCCTTTGAGCATCCAGTTGTAGCTTTTCGTGTTCTTTCTTTCCCTCTCTTTTTTGCCAGAAAAGTTTTTGTTCCAAATTCCTCTTTTTATGTATGTATGTATGTATGTATGTATGTATGTATGTATGTATGTATGTATTTTATTAGATTTATACCCTGCCTCACTTCCCCAGTCAGGGGGATCCCGAGGTGGCTAACTAGCTGGATGCCATCTTCTCCATTACCTCCCCGTCTTTCATTGCCTGCTCCTTTTCAGCTTTCGTCTCCCTTGTTCTGCCTGCCCATCAGTTGTCTCAATCATTTCAGCATTATCTTGTTCCATGTCCAAAATATCTAAAATTTTATGACCCAAATCATGCATCAAATTCAATTTATCCTTCATTGTCTCAGAACAATCCAACATGGATGCAAATTGTCTTTCTGCTCCTATGGTTTCCATTGCATTCATAAAAAATATTTCAGTATTATACCACACAATGCACCATTAATCAACTATGAGTTCCAAGCAAATAGCCTCTCAAATAGCTCACCAGAGTCTGGTACTCAATTTAACTGCCAACTCAGAAATAGCATATACAAAGAAAAAGAGAATGTTTTCTCAGATTGCATATCCATCTTATGGAGTGCCAATTACCCTGCCAGTCCTCTATTGAAAGAATTCTTTTCGGCTGATTTTCTGGGGGTTCCAGGCTAAAATTAAAACATTGCCTCACTCATCCACAAAACTTCATTCAGATCTTCAAACTCTTCCTCCTGCACTCTCTTATTCCAGCATGTTTCCGGCTTCATGGCATATTAGGTGCGATCTTACCGGCCATTGGCTATCAGGACAAAACTAAGACAGTGAGGGGATATGCGGATCCCCTTGACCCACTCGGTGACTCCTCTTCACTTCACCTCTCCTACAGGGAGACTCAGGCTCCTTGGGGAGCCCTCAGGCCGGCAGACCTGGGACAGAACCATGGAGCTCGTGAATTCTGTGCCCAGAGTCACTGGAAGTCAAACCAGAAGTCACACCATACAATGCTTAAATAGTTTGCTATTCTAACTATGCTTAATAACAAACATATTCACAGTGCAAGATTAATAATAAAGCTATATTTATTCTTTTTTCCAGACTTTCTTCCCTATTCAAAAGCAATTTATTAACCAACATTTCTCAGGCAATTTTTTTCATTTCCAGCCCCCATTCCCCAGCTAGAAATGTTCAGGTCTTAATAACCAGAGAAGAAGCAGAAATTAGTTAAGATATTTTCCCCACCCCCCCAACATGGATATTATAGAAGAATGAAATAGAAAGAAACTGAAGTTCCCATTAATCACTCCCTCTAATAACAAATTTGCAATGCCTACCTGTCAATTTGAAAGTGAAATAGGTCATCTCAAAATAAAGTACCGCTTTCTGCATAATTGGGGGGAAATCCCTGGGTATACAGCATATAGAAGTTTGTAAATTAGAAGAAGTGAGTTACTTTGGTAACCATGAGCTGGTGTGGGTGGGAGAGGTGGAGACTGCAGATTGAAACTGTTTAAAGATCAAGGGGAAAAACAATTTTGCTCAAGGTTCTAAAATTCATATATGGTAAAACTCCATCCATAAATTCTACAATTCGTAGCAATCGAAATATAGACTTTGGAACATGAAATCAGTTTTCCCTGAAATGTCATCATCATAAAGAGCAAGGAGGGACAGAATCAAAGTTCAATTTGCTTGAATTTGAATGTGAAGTCTATTTTTACGTTTGTAATCCATTATGCAGAGAAGACTGGGTTGCAATTGTCCTTCGAAATGTGAAATTTCCTAAACCTTTGACAAATTCCTCTTTAAAAAAGAGGATGGAATAATGGAAATATTACAGGACAATAGAAGATAATTACAATTGCACAAAAATCTATCTCTTAGTAAAAATACTGAACAAAAATACTGAACAAAAATACATTAAAGTAGGAACGAGATGAATGACAATTTAAAATTTTATAAAAACGTGTCAAGGTTGAGATAGTCTAAAAAAAAATCCAATTTAGTTTTTTTTAAATAAAGTACATTATTTCAAAATAAAAGATTGAAAATTTCAGACTTGTCCCCATTTCAACCCCTGGAGGCCAGACATATTTTAAAATAGTATGGCCCCTGGCTATATTAGAGTGCAATTAATATGTTACAGAAAGCAGCTCTGTAGATCTTTAGGTTTTCATTCTGAGCCTTTAAAAAGCAGCTAATCAAGAGAGAGAGAGTTGAGAGAGAGAGAAAGAGAGATGAGAGAAAGAGAAACAGAGAGAGATGAGAGAGATGAGAGAGCGAGTGAGAGTGAGAAGAAGAACACAATAATGTCAAGGAATTTACTGGACAGCCAATTAGATGAAATAGAAAAACCCCTGTTCCAATCCCTGGTCTTGCTTGGAAGAGGTCTTCTTCAAACGGAATTGGTACTAAGAACCAAGTGACAATTAAGAATCTCAGCAATGGGACACATGTATTTTTATGTGATACCACATTTCAAAAGCCAGCTTTCCTGTGCAAATGACTGCTTTCCCCCCAGAACCTTCCTTAATGCTAAACAGCCCTGTGGATTTTTCAGTCTTTTCTTCATCATCTCCTTCCCTTCCTAAATTCAAAAACATGCCAGACCTGTGACAGATATCTTCTACAATACTCTGCTACGCTTCTTATTTATTATGTTTTTACTAGCATTTCCTTTTCCTTGGCATGGATAGGCTTATTTTGTTCGGCACATGTTCCTGCTGACCTTTCCCCCACCTATTTAAGCACTTAACATTTAAAATAAAATTTTCTCCGTATTCCTGCTTAACCACACTAGCATTCTGAGACCTTTTTACCTGTTCATACTTAATAGGATTAATTTCTCTTGTAGTGCACACAATGGATTCTTAAGCATTAACTACTCTTTCCTGCAGTGGATGTGCCATGCATTAGAGAATTCCAATTAACTTTTCTGCAGGCTACTCATAAATTCTGAACATAAGCTTTATTACAGGGGAGAACGAGGGAGGAAAGTATAGATATGATAATAAGCATTATCCCTACTCAGTAACTACAAACAAACATGGATGTAGCCTTCAGCCACCATTATGCTTTCTACTTGTAAATCCTTAGGATTGTTGAACGAATGACCATACTGGGCACAGAAGGGATATAAAAACCACACAAAAGCGCATAAATCACGACCTGCAGAAATGTATTTATTTGCATATTTCAATTACATTACATTACAGCCTAAAATTTGCTAAGGCAAGGCACCATTAAATGAAGTACCATCTAACAAAAAGGCAATAACCAATATAAAACAGCACATGATCAAACTAATTTAGCAGTTAGTAGCAACAGGAATAGAAACGGAAATAGCGCAGATATCACCAGCCTGAACAGAACCTCTAAGAAGAACAAGTGCAGCCTAAGAAAATCCTCAGTTTGCATTGATAGTGTTGCAAACTGTTGTTCGTGCTGTTCCATAAAGGATTCACCAAGTGTGCCCTGACTTATTTACAAAATCCTGAAGCCAGCACTGCACCTAACTGGTTTTAAAAATAATTAAGAACAATCCTTTGTTGTATAAATCAAGGTGATGCTCTTAAAGCAGATAGGTTCACAACTTCACAAGTAACTTGCCCAGAATCAACAGTACCTCAAAGGCAGAAAAACCCACACATTTTTCATCCTGATGACAGAAATACAAAAACAGATGATGTAAAGAATTTAAACATTTCTTCATAAATCCTAATTATCCTCCAATCTTAATGAAATTATATTTGTTATTGGTGATCACTACAGCTTTATCATGCAAAAAATGACATGGGAATACATGGGAATGCATTTTGATGATTCTGGTCTCACAGCTTGGCCAAGTCCTCCTAATATTTAATTCACTTTTATTAGGTGGAAGGTGCTGAGATGTTTCTACCAGAAATCATCTTACTTTTTCATTATTGCTGCAGATTTAAAGCACAGAGAGCACGAAGCAATAATTTATGCTGTTTGCCAAAGAGTTTTAGTAATGCTTTACTGAGGCCCAAAGGGAGTGTCCTTTAAGTGCAAAATAAGTTGCACTGTGGAGGTAGTTTTTCCTCCTGCAGCATAGCCTGAAGAAAAAAATGGAAATATCTATCAATACTGTAAATTATCTCCTTGCTAATAAATATGTAAAAAATGTGTATTGGTCCTTTCATAGCTTATTATCATATGTCCACTGAGTTGTGATGCTTAATAACAAATGTAATGTAAAGGGAATATATCCTCTCAAGAAACTTGAGTTTTCGGGTTTCAGGCCATTTTGTGGGGAAATTACTTTCACAAGTAGACATTGCACCAAATATATTGGAAATTAAACTTCTGGTTCAACTATAACTGCATCCTCCAAACAATATGATCAGTTTTAACTAATTTGGACACAGGGGAAATCATTCCACAAATATAGGTGATAGGGTTGGACCCTTTAAAAATAAAAATCTGTGCAACCTAAAGGCTAAAACTAGGTAGCCTCTTCAATCTCTACTGACTTTGGAAATATTAACTATATTCAGATAAATATGAAAAATTAAATCTATAGCATCCATTATTGTTTAGATAAGTTTGAAAAGAAAGGGCTCAGTGAGAAAACCAAGATTTAGGTCACTGCTGCCACCATGCATATATTATGCTATTATGTCAAGACAAAGTAATGAAATATTGAAGAGAACATCATCATATTTGAATGAAATTAGAATCACTTGTGTGTCCATTAGAGATCAATTGATTGTCCATAAAATAGTTTGCTTAAATTTATTATTGTAATTGTTTTAGTTGAGTTCTCAAAGCTTTTTTGCAAGGGGAGAATCTGGATTTTCTTTGTAACTGTAGGCAGACAAAGGCCAATGATAGGCAATTAATTTTGGAATAACTTCGGAAAGCTTAGATAAGATTGATATGAGAGAAGTGGCTGCAGCTACAGCCAAAAGTAACCTCTTTCCTTTTTTAAAAAAAATCTATATAGCAGCTTCTAGAGAAAGTAAAATTCAGTCTTGCCAAAAAAATTAATTGCATGTTTTTAGAGAGTTTTGAAAACATGCCAAGGAGTAAAGGAAATTCATGCAACATATATGCATGGCCTGGTAATGAAGTGTGCATCATATAATAGCTTGATCATATTTGTAACATGCTGCCTATGCACCAAAGTTCATGACACCACTCAGCTTGTACATAGCATGGAACACACCCATCATTTCTTCATGAAGAAGAATTCACTGATGGTTTACTTATTGGTTGCCCACATTCTCCCACCTGTCTCTCTGCTTCCTCAAATGTTAGAAATGTAGCCCAAGGTTAGATTTGATCTACTCTCTCAAAACTCTCTTTCCATGCAACGTACATGGGGAGGCAATATCTTTTGACTGAATTTGGTGCATCACGGTATAGTATGCTCAAGCAAAGGGAGAGAAATGAGGGTAAATTCATGATGATGTTATCAGGTAAACTCCATGACTTACTTGCTCACATCTAACACAGATATACAGTAGCCACATTTGGGTGATGATGTCATCACCTAAGTGTTGTTATTTTGACATCACTGTGGTTTGGTGTGGACTCTGCTAGCAGAGTCTATGCAGACTCTCACAGATATATAGATTGTTTAAAGACAAATAGCAATATGGGTATATGGAAAGGTAACATTACACGTAAAAAGAAAGCAACAAGAAAAAAAAGAGGGAAGGCAAGATACAGAATTGTACAGGCTGCCTCATTCTATCTCAATTTACCTCCCCCCTCCAAACACTCAGAGGAACAAGCAAATCCCATTAGATAGTGTTGGGCGGAATTTCCCAGGTTCGTCCCCAGCTGGGATGAGCCAACCGGGATGAAAAAATGGAAGTGAAGCCAACTGCCAGAAAACAGGATTCTTTAATGTAGGAAGGCAACAGTGACAAGAGTGGCAACAGCTCAAGCATTCCTGTCTAGCTAGCAAAAGGCTGTAGGATGGATCCTGATATTTATACGTTTCTCCTTGAAAAGTTTTTTGTACAGAGTCAAAGATTTTTGTAGACATTGTGAATGGAGTTTTTATGAATGACGTGTTTCTGATTGGGGCATTTCTCTCTGGCTATGTGATTATCCTTTTGTGTTTTAATTCTGACATGATCCTTTTGTTTCCCCTTACCTTTTATGGGCTTGATTACTTTAGCATCCAGAGGCAGTTTCGGTTACTGTAATTTCCTTCTTGCCCTGAAAGTATTTTCCTTGGGGTTTTTGCAATGGCTTCCTTTTGTTATTCTAGTAGAATTCCCCTGATGGTGTGTTTCTATTTCTGGCTACATTGTTGCTAATGGGTTTTGCTATAGGCCCAGGAATTAGATTTTGTTTAGGCTATTTTTAGGTTTTTCTACTTATGTTAAAATTTAAATTTGAAGAGAAAGAAAAAAATTGAGGACTATCCCTGTCCAGTTGCCCAATTTATCCTTATGACTTTTACCCCTCCCACACCTCTGTATGAAGTCAGGGGCTTTGTGTTAAATTTCCTCCGGTTTTGCTTTTTCAGTGCAATGAATTATTGTTGGAAGCTGGAACACTAGGATCCGGATGCAAATGAAGTACTTTTATATTGTTCTGTTATGGGTTTGAGAAACTCTTTCTGCACATTCTGCTTTTTGCATTTATTTTATTTATTGCAGTCCCTGGTTTTGTCTTTATTGTTGGCTTTGCTGAATGAGCCCTGACTGTGTCTACACTTGGCTTGGGCCTAATGTGAAAAGTGATGAAGCTATACATGGTTCTACCATTTAACTGTTCTGTATCCACCCTCTTTTCCAGGAAACCTGAAAATTGCTAAAAGCCTGGACTGTCTGAAGAGCCCTTCCCTACCACCCCCCATCCATAATTTCTGTATAAATAGAATCCTGCCAGGGCTAGCATAAAACATTGCTGTTTAAACATTTCACTTCAGAAAACAAAATCTTGCATAACAAGGCAAAATAGGTGTTGTCAGAATTTGTTTTGGTTTTGTGCCTTCCAGGCAATGTTGATTCCTGGCTGTTGCCTAGACCAATTCCTGCAGTTATCTTGGCAAGAATTTGGAAGAGCTTTGCCATTGCCTGCTTCTTCCTAAGGCCTAGAGAGAGTGACTGTCCCAGAGTCATCTAGGTAGATTTGTGCTGTGGACTCCCAGTACTGTGGTACTTTAATCACCGCATGAAATGCACCCTCTGGTTTTCAGATTATTTTCTAGAATATTTTTCTCCACAGACAAAATGTGTGTGTGTGTTAATATTGAAGGTTCAAGGATGAGTTTAGAATATTATAACGATCTGTTTTGAGTGGGATCTTAGTATTTCTATACATATTAATATATTTGCATTGTCATAATTTTTTATTTATTTATTAGATTTATACCCCGCCTCATTTTCCCAGTCAGGCAGTAACCAAGTCATTCTAACATGCTCCTTTCATATGATTGTAATCACAGATTACTCCACATAGATGGAATAATTCTGCCTGCAAAGGGCTTCTGAACTCAATTTATCTGAAATATGGCACTGCAGGGTAAAAATGGATAAAAGACAAATTGCAACGGCATTTTGCATCTTCACTCTTTGTCAGTTTTAATACTACTATCAGTAGTTATATAATAATCATCATCATCATCATCATCATCATCATCATCATCTTAGGAAGAAGAAGAAGAAGAAGAAGAAGAAGAAGAAGAAGAAGAAGAAGAAGAAGAAGAAGAAGAAGAAGAAGAAGAAGAAATAATCTATCCATCTATTGTTGTATAATAAGTCCCTGGGTCAAAATTCAAAGATTCTTCCAAATTCGAAAAACTATGTGGATCATCTTTTATCCCGAGATATTATTTCCTATTGCCTTTGAAGAACCCCACCCATTCTTTATGCTATGGAGAGCAAGAAACTTGTCAGACCACACTTTCTGATTTATGAATTTTTCCCATATCCTGTGGAAAATTATTACTATTTATGCTGAGCCCTATGTCAACAATGTGCTTCATTTGCTAGTCAAAAAGAACTTTATTTACAATCCTACAAATATTAGCTGAAAGAATGGTTGGCAATTTTTGTTGTTTAAACAAAGCGCAGTCTCAATGGACATTTTTATTCATATATTACTGTGGCCAGTATATATTTAGGCTGGTAAGCAAAGCAAACAGCTGCCTTATGGCTTTACGTCACCATTCAGGTGTGCCCAGTTAAGTAAGAAGCACTTCTCCATGAACAGATGTATATACCCAGCTATATATCTTCTCAACTTTTTGTGGCAAAGAATTAAAGGTAGTCATGGGAGGGGATTACAAGTACTGTACAGATGACTACCAGATGTTTCTTCCAAATTCTTAGAACCCAGCAACTCCACAGATGCTGGCTGCCTTAATAGGGTGGCTTCCCATTACTATGATAACTGCGAGCTTTGGATGCTTTTATTTAACTGGCTAGTCCTAAATAACTGTGTTATGTCAATAAGGATTTATTTTGATCTCCTCTAGAAAGCCTAGTTTGAAGATTGGATCTCAGTCTATTTTAGAAGTGACTATGCCATACTGAAGATCAGGTGTGTGGCTAGGCAGTGTCTCTTAATCTTATATTAGTCCTTTTTGCTGATGGCATCAGTTCTGACTTCATCTAATTCACTAGATACCTAAGCTAGACATGCTGTCTAGACTAGATAAATATATTCTAAGTCAAGTTATCCTTGAAAAGCACATAAAAACTTGAAACAGGGCAATACATGGCAGCAGAGTGTCTTTGGGGTCACATTATTCTAATTTTAAAAGTTTTGCACTCACAAAGATTCATCAATTGATTCTGGGGGTTGGTTCAAGATGTTGGAGTTACCTTTACATGTTCTATATTGTTTAGAACCTGATATCTGAGGAATCATTTTCCAGACTTGCCCAATTATTAAGGTTTGTAGGAGACTCAACTTTAAAAGGAAAAGGATCTTATTGTGGCTTGATGTAGGATGTAGAACAAATGACAAGACACTCCTAGCTCATTATAAATATATCCACAATTCCTCGTTTTTAGCTTTAATTCTAAAATGCTGTTTTACAACCCAACAATCTTAAGCCCTATAACTGGAGATACTATATCCGGGTTGCAAAAATCCGGACACTGCTGGTCAGGAACTTTTCATCTAATATTAAGGTGATATGATTCAGGTGATATGATCATGTTTATTTCAGTCAGTGATCAGGTTGACTGAAATATCCAGGCCAGTTGATTGAAGTATCCATGAACTACAGATAGATTTCTTTGAAAGAACTGGTCCCATTTCATATTTCCTCCACTCACATTTTCATTTTTATTCTAGGCAAATAAAATGGAAAAATAACTATGTAGGGACTGACTGTCAGTCAGTCAATCAGTCAATCAGTCAGATTATTCCTGATTAACCTTTCTGATTAGTACATTTGGATGCATTTCATATTTTTCTAGGTTTCAGTGAAAGCTGTATGTCTTCTCTCCCTATAAAATGTAATTTGTGTGATATGCTCCTTCAACTAATTTTTCTGTCCAATATTCCTTCTGTTTGTCCTATGTTCAGCTATGCCATCGTGTGCTCCCAAGATGACAGCTAGTCTATAAATATAGAAATTAAATAAAATTTAATTTCTACAAACATAGATCAATTATATGATGTATAGATCAAATATAATGTAATCATTATATTTCCTTAAAATCAATATTTTATGTATATTTAGTGGTATAAATATTTTCATCTAATATTCACAGAACAACCGTTAGATCTTGGGACAACGTTTGATCTGTAGAACAAGAGGTGACAGAAGTAAACAACTTTAAAAAAAAAACCAAAACCAAATCGAATCAAGCCAATACAGTAACTGTTGTAACCAAAAATTGATCAAACACCATTGGATAGTATTGTTCACCCACAAGTCCACTATTTTTTTAGGAAAATGTCTTTTGGGAATGGATTTCAAAACTTTAGTAAATACACATCGGTTTCATTCTTTTCCTCCTCCTGATGTATTGCTACAATTAACTTCGCTCTACGTCTCCAACTCAGTGTGCCATATTCTTTTATCAAAAGCTAAAAGTCTGCCTCTAACTGATGCCATTCTCCGAGGCCAAAGCAAAAGTGCTATCTTCCAGTCCATGAACTGGCAGAAAAGCAAATTTCACCGCCCTTATACCTCTTCTGCTTCAATAATGAGGCTAGTGAATAGTGCTGCCCTTGCAGGCTTAATGCAGGGCATGTTAAAGAAAATGGTGGATTTTCCAAACTTTGTTTCCTCAAGCCCTCATATATCATGTATCAATGTGTGCATGCAAAAGTGGAAGGATTCATTATTTGCCTTCTTTAACTTATGGTGGATAGAAAGAGTGAGTACAGACAAATGCTTAAAACCTTTGGTCCAGCCACCTGTCAGTTGCCCAACAGGTGGCAGGCATGGAGTGCTCTGAAAGAGTGCTAAAGTCATATCATATCCCCAAATAATCTGAATGACAGGTCATAAGCACAAAGGAATGGTAGAGAGTCAAGCACAAAAAAAGCAATCAATAATAAACAACCACCAACTGATGCTTCAAGACAGCAATGACCAACAAGAGATAGAAGTAAACTATGGAGTAGAAAAATGCCTATAATGCACTCATTGGTGACAGAAACTCTGTTTCCCAGTTTAAGCCAACCTTTTAAGAATGCTAAGATCATGTTTAAAAAGCACATTTAATCCATATCTCCTGTCAGAAAGGTTCCAAACTTGTGTGCATAATAAAGCCTCATTTAGATACTCCAGATGGGTGGTGGGCTCTCTGGATGTTAGGTGTCCAAGTTAAAGGGCCATGAATTGGAGTGGGGGCATGCCTATAGCAATGGCCAATAGAAGATTGTCAGATCCCAAACCTTGGCTGCATCATCAATAAAGCCATAATTAAAAGTATCCATGACAAACACTGTGTTGAGAGAAAAGGAAAGCCATTCCTTTAAAACTAAAATAGCTAAATATTAAGCTGCCTCAGCTGTAAGCTGGGGCGGGGAGACTTTTTTGAGGATATGCCACTAAAAAAAATACTTGGGCATGCTTTTGTCACTATTAGGAGAAAGTGTGGATGAACCCTTAGTCCTTAGCATCAGTTACAAGATCTGATGATGTCAAAATGACAATACATGTGTGATGTATTTAAGCCCCCAAATTATACAAATTATTGTATAAAATATATAAAATACTATACAGCTCCAAACCTCCCTTTGACAGTCTCTAATCCTCCTGTCTCCTGATGCAATTGTCAAAAATCAGCAAAATGATTTCATTTATTTAAGAAGGGAAAAGCAGGGAAACCGTAGCATAGCGTTCAAATTGTGTTTAAGACTGCTTTAAAGAGCAAAGTCCCATCACCTTGCCGAAAACCCTGGTTCAATTCATATATGTGACTTACCTTTTCCCACTTTGCACGTTGTGCTGTGCTCACTCTTCTAAAAACTGTGAATTATGGTTCCTGTCACTCCTGTCTTAAGGCTTATATATATATTCATTTAGCCTAACTAGAGGGAGATGTATTCCATTCCTAGCATTCCATCAGTCAAATTATATATTTATCCTAGAAATAATCATGGCTTTAATGGCATGCTGCTGATATACTTACACCTATAGTCAATCCAAAGAATCCATTTTGTTGTTGGATAAGTATATAATTTCATATAATTAATCAGTATGGTAGCACATATTTTCAGAATGGCAAGAGAATCTTTGAAACCAAGAGTTCTGTAGTGAAGATTACCGGTATGCAAAATGATCTCTGTAAACTGTGGAGTCTATCACCCTTTAAATCGATACATGTTTTTAATGTTGAGCAACGAAATGATCAATGAGTACAAACTACTTTGTGAGAATATTAGTACTTTGGGTACTATCTATGTACTAACAGCAAGCTCTGCCTAAAACAAACAGATTTCAGCTATGTAAATCTCATTCTGTCTGCACGGAGTTTTCATATATAGTTTGCTTTTCTAGTAAAAGAAATCCAAGATAAAAATGTTGCAATAAGAAAGCTGTCCCATATAATTCTGAAATCCATATTAGGGCAAATACTTTTCCTAGCTCACATAAAATGTCACATAACAGTATTCAATTTTTAGAGTTCTCTAGAATTCTTAATTAATTTTAACTATTCAAAAGTGAAGACTGAATCAGGATTAAAACAAAGAAACAAACTTTACCTGGCATTGAAAATCTGTATTTAGGCACAGACTTAAAATGAAACATGGGAAGTCAATACAGGTGTCATTTAAATTTGTCTTTTTTGGTTTTGGATTTCACCTAAAATTCTTCCTAGGACTTCTGGGATTTAAAAAAGGAAGAAAGAAGCAGCTGATTATTCATTTTTGAAAATGAAACATCCAGTCTTTAATCAGCATTGTTTCTGTCCTTAGATAAAATGTACCCCTCTTGATACACGTAAATCCAAGTTTCTGTTTTGCTGTTGTATTTTCTGTTGTGGCTCCCGCCCTCTGAGATGAGAACCACACACCCCATTTTGGCCCCCTAAAATAGCTTGAAGACATGGTTGTGCCAATTGGTCTGGGGCCCCATTGGGCATCTGGCATTCTGGAGATGGCTAATGGATTAGATAATACCTTACCTCCTCCCCGTGTGCACTTCGTTCTTCTCCATCTTGGTCAATTTAATTTTAATTGGATTTTAAATTTAACAGCAATATTTATTATTTTAATGTTTTAAGGGCAGTAGATGGGAGATAAGAAAAATTAAATTTTGTGAACACTAACATTGTTTACTCTAGCTTTCTGTGTTTCTATCCTTGGAAAGACATTCCCTCTTTGGGACAATCTCATCAACTCCATCCAATCATGACTTTCTATGTTTTCCCTTTCTTCTACTTATTCACTCTTTCTTCATATATTTGTTATGATCTAATCCCTTTTCAATTTCCCTATAAGGTCAAACCCTTTTAACATACTTATTTTGTATTGATCACTTACTTTGAATTCAGTTCACTTATCACCTAATCATTCTTGATGCTATTTTTTCTTGTTTCATCACCTAGGCTTCTTAAATATCCCATTTCCACTGCATCCAACTTAGTTTCACATTTCTTCTGCCATATCCAATATAACAAAGCAGGCAGAATTTTAAGTATACTGTTTATTATACATTCCCAGTGTTAATTATACATCCATTTTAATTAATTTATTCATTTATTCATTTATTCATTTATTCATTTATTCATTTATTCATTTATTCATTTATTCATTTATTTATTTATTACATTTTTATGCCACCAATTCCCGAAGGACTCTGGGCAGCTTACAACATCGATAGCAATAGAACTCAGATTTTATACACTGCTTATCAGAGCTTTACAACACTCCCCAAGCAGTTACAGAGTTAGCTTATTGCCCCCAACAATCTGGG
>JANHGC010006444.1:290211-301308 GCA_027560395.1 Boaedon fuliginosus | reverse complement strand
TAGAATAGAATAGAATAGAATAGAATAGAATAGAATAGAATAGAATAGAATAGAATAGAATAGAATAGAATATTTGCCAAGTGTGATTGGATACACAATGGATTTGTCCCTGATGCATGGCTCTTAGTGTAGATACAAACAAAGAGATAGGTCAAAGAACATAAATCATAGCTACAACCGTTAATCATAATATAATCAGATTCAGGACATGTTGGAATGGGGTTGGGTAGGTGGGATTTCAAAAGCAACAGCATGACATCAATTCTACCCTTTCTGTAAATGTCCTGTGATGTTGTGTATACATACAAAAGGGTCAGCTTAACATTTGACTGCATGATAATTATTTTGTCATTTTAATTAAAGAGTTGGATCCTGCGGACAACTGCCTTGATTTCAGGAAATATTAAGGGGAAAAGCTTGTTTGAATCCTTTCTATTTTGAGTTTAGACTCCTGTTTGGTACAAAGATGTCCTGGGTTCCCGATGGACAAGATAAGGATAGTATGACCTCATACTACTTGATCTAAAAGCAGCTTTCAAAACTATTAATTATTGTATCCTATTGTAAAGCTTAAGGAGCTAAGGATGCATTTTGTAGCAATGAGCTTCTCTCTGCATGCTCAGTACATAGCATTGAATTGGCTCCCCAACTTTATCCAACAGATGCCTAGAAGTGTCCTCAAAATATTCTTGCAGAAATCCTCCAGGACCTTGCTTACCAAGCAAGGGAAAAAATTATCTGAAGTAGGTCACCAGACAGCTATCCATGGACACAACAAGATCAAAGAAATAAGTGCATTTCAACACTTGTTGCCACAAAATAATCCCTAATAAAGGTTCTTATCTGTGGTCAATTCATCTTACTCCAGTAAAGTTGTAGGTATCTCTTGTGTCATTTCATCCTGACTTCCACTGAAAATCAGAGGGTTTTCTCTGACCACATGCACAATTTGATGAAAGGGAACACACTTAAATGTTCTGGAAGAAAAGGTTCATGGAGAAGAATATGCTATTGTCAGCTTTCTCAGGTAGCCAGACATGAAACAAGACAGATGAGCTATAGGTCTACATTAAAAGAAACTTGCAAGTTTGAAAACAAATCACCATCTTTTTACATTCTGGTAAGTGACAATCCAAGTAAAAGTAGAAAATATTTCAAGGCCAGACAGCAGCTAACTGCAGTACTATGCAGGTAAATCATAAATCAAGGGAATGTATGGCTGGAGGATGTATCTCTATAGAGGACCCATAACCTTTGAGAGACATAATAAAATATAAAGTAGCAGATGTTTACAAGTGCAATTAAGAGAATGAAAGCTATTGAGCCTAATATGCAGCATGTAAAATGCCTGTGAGAATCATGCAACAAAAAAGATGGAACACACGCTTTTCATGATATTTTTCCATCACTATAAATTCCTTCAGTCTCCCTGTTCACACACAAGCAACAAGAGCTCTGTTCAAGCTCACTACTTGAGGATTTATAAATAAGGTAATATGAGCCGATTTTGCCATGACACCTGGTTCTTAGCAAATGGTTTAATCCCCCCCCCCCCACAACAGCTGTCAGCAGCCCTGTTTTCCTGCTGTCTGACAAGGAAGCCAACTGGAACATGTCCTGAGAAAGAGACCTTTGGCCCTACTCCCTTTTCCTGACAGCTGCACTGAAGGCATCAGAAAACTGTCCCCTTTATATGAGATGGGAGAGTAAAGAGATAAGAAAAAGAGAGGTAGCAAAAGGAAAATATTTCAGAAAGAAATTCTTCCCATTACCATGTTTCAAGGTACAGAAGGCCGTACCAAAATAATAACATTCTCCTTTGGTAAGATATTACAGTATTTTTTCTAACAAGAAAAAAATGAAGTTAACATAGTTCTTGCATGGTTTCTTGAACATTGCACAGAATTTCTCCTGGTACAAAATAACAATTGGAAGGGACCTTGGAGGTCTAGTCCAACCACCTGCTCAAGCAGGAAATTCTATACCATTGCAGACAAATAGTTGTCCGATCTTCTGTTAAACACTTGCAGTATTGGAGCATCCACAACTTCTGGAGGCAAGTTGTTCCATGGATTAATTGTTCTAACTGTAAGGAACAAGTTCTAGGTTGCTTCTCTCCTTGATTAGTTTCCATCCATTGCTTGTCCTGCATTCAGGTGCTTTGGAGAATAGGTTGATTCCCTCTTCTTTGTGGCAGCCTCTCAAATATTGGAACACTGCTATCATATTCACTGCCACTTGTGCTTTTTATTAAATTAGACACACCCAATTCCAGCAAACGTTCTTTATATGTTTTAGTCTCCAGTCTTTATTTCTGCATTTCTAATTTGAATAAATTATTTCTATATTTCTTGTCTGAATAAAGCCTGGACTATTTAAAAATCCTCCTCAAAATCTCTACGAACAAAACAAATCATAAACAAAAAAGGACACAAGATCCCTGCTGGCTCAGCTGGCCCTGCATTATTTCCTCACAAAGAGCTGATCCTTGCCTTCCCTTAAAAGTAGCTCAAACTTGCCCTGAAACTCTTTTGATGACACATGTCCTCGTTACCTTTCTCACATTCTCCATTCAAGGAATGGGTCTTAACTGTCCAACTTTTAAGTTGTATTTTCTCTATACTCCTGACACAACTTTTGTCATGGGAATGCTCTGACACAATTGATCAGTGATGCGGTTGTGAATGAAGTTGGGCTGGGATATGCCTACTTATTGCCAGCTTTAGGCTGCAGCAGACACACACCTCCCTTCCAGTCATTGGGCACTGGTCCTTGGGGGCATTTTTGCTTGGATTCCAGGCAAAACACAGAAGCTGGCTTTTACAGACAGAGCTTTCCGTAAAAGGCCTGACAACCAGTTTTTGAAGTGCTTGTCAGATCTTACGCTTATTCCTGCACAAGTAAGTTTATAAAAAGGTTTATCGATCATTTGGGATAATACTAGCTCTGTGTCCAAAATCAGGTTTAGTGCTTAAAGAGGCACAATGAATTGGGAAAGAGAACAGCTGTGCATTCCTGGTTCTATCGCTAAAGTCCATAGCAGTTTTTCCACTTCTTCTGTTGATGAGAAAAATTTATTTGGCTATGTTTTACTTATTTTATTACTTTGGTACAGAGCGCTGCTAATTTCCTTAATTCAATGCTCTTATCAATTCCACAGTCTATTTCTTGATGCTCCTAGGTACCGCCAGCACCACCATACCCTTACAACACTAGTTGAGAGTCGTGTCTTTTTTTTATTCATCCCTCCTTCATTGTGTAGCCCTCCTTCAAGCATTCATATTGATATATTTTTATATAGATTTAACCATCATAAGTATGTTTTTAAAAGCACATTTAAGAAGAGTCCAAATGAAGAATACTTCCATGCCTGCAACTTAGTTTAGCAATTTGAGAGGTGACTAAATAAGCCATTCTAAGTAGCTACCTACCCTCACAGTCCCTGCCCACCTTTCCTATCAGTAGGTAACACTGAGAAATTGTCAGTGAAACCCACAAATCCTTTTTCAAATGTGTTTCTTATTAATACAGTAAAGACAACATACCTGTGTTTTTCGGAGTATAAGACACTCCAGAGTATAAGACTCATTAGTTTTTGGGGAGGAAAAAAAATCTGCCTCTGTCTACCAGCATCCATTGGTATTCATCTGGCTAGCATCCTTAGCAAACAGCCTGATCAGCTTCAGCACATTATCGCAGCCTGATTCAGCATGAGCAGATGATTGGAGGATGGATCGGCCTCCTGGAATACCCCCAATCAGCTGTTGTGAGCATGTGGTCGTAAGAGCCCCCACTTTGGAGCTCATACTTTGCTTTGACCATGCAGCTGATCTAAGGAAGCTCCAGTGTGTAGAGCAAGTATGGTGCATTTTGGGGCAGAAAAAGTGATGCGCAGAGGCCAAAAATGCCCCAAAACACGATGTGTGGAGGTGGCGATCAGTGGCGATGTGCTCTGGTGATTCCCCGCAACCTTGAACAGGTCTGAAACAGAGCATTCAGACGCTGAAAACGCTAGGAACTGAGGCCAAAAACACTAGGAACAGAGGCCAAAAACATGAGGTGCAGAGGCAGTGATGGTCTGTGGCAATCCCTGCAGCCTGGAACAGGTCTAAAACACAACACGAGGGCAAAAATGGTGGATAGTTGGGGCTACATTCAATGTATAAATGCACTCTAATATTCAGCCTCTTTTGGAAAGGGGGTGCATCTTATACTCTGAAAAATACAGTACTTGTTTCTGAGGTTAAAAATAGGTCTGAGGCTCAGAAAGGCTGCAGGTGTTTAGAAAAGGATTTAGAAAACAATAGGTCACTTCCTTTAATATCCACTTTACAGCTTAAATGGGCCTAATAGGAATATGTGTGGACCTTGAAAATGAGATGTAGCTTCAAAGCCTGCTGCAGATAACTGTGGACCATCTGTTTGCTCCATTCCGTGACCAGCGAAAGTATGAAAATCTTAAACCCCACCGCACCTTCCTCAATCCATCTCCTACTGAAAATTGACCTGGCTGGAATCAGATATAGTTCACAGATGGATTGCCATAATGTACTTTAAATTACCACATGCTCAAAACCCATTTGGGGATTATGCAAATTGCCTCCCAAATTATCAAAAATCATATCTTTAGGAAAAATGCAACAATTTAAGTCATTAAAAGATCCAAGAAATGTTACCATAAAGGGAACTTGGCCTTTATGGAGGTATGGTTTGTGAATCACACTGTTTGGCAGAATCTACTTTAGACTATTGGCTGTATTCCCATAAGAAGAAAATAAGCACTGACAATGTTGTACAGACAGTGAGACAAATTATGAGGAACACAATACAAGCTGCAGTCATGCTTCTAATCTAGACTCACAGACAATCTTGCTCAAGTTAAAATTTCAAAGGCACCAATAATTGCTGTCTTACTGCCTTAGTGACTTTTCCTGAAATTCAAATAAAGACCCTGCTTGCCTGCTGATATAAAATGACTTGCCATTTTTAGGAATGGGAGGTGTCTAATTAGCTTGAAAGAGGTATTTAATGAGGTACCATTAGATTCCTGCATCTTGCATGGGATTTCAATACAATAGCACATTACGTCTCATCCCACCCCGTTAATTACCAAGCTCTCACCCTTTCTCATCCCTTTATTTCACACAGTTATCATGTGGAATAATAAAGAATGCAAGTCCCTAGATGTATTCTGCATGTGCATGATACTGAAAGGCATAAACTTAAGTTTATTTTATTTTAATTTAGTATTTATTTATGTCCCATCTTTTATTATTTTACTAGCATAATACAGTGGAACCTCTGTTTGCAACCAAATCGGGTGACGACCAAAAATTTCTTAAACTTTTTGCTTCTGGTCGTGAACAGATCCTCGGGTGGCGACCAAAAACAGCCGTGGCGATTTTCCCTGCTGCGATTTCCCCTTCTGCGCATGTGCAGAATTGTAGGCTCATGCCCAGTCAGTCTTACTTCTGTTCGCAACCAAATCGGGTTGCGACTGAAGTCCTGGAATGGATTATGGTCATGACCTGAGGTTCCACTGTACCTGAGTTTGACTTTTAGTATTTTGTCTCAATAGAAAGTGTGAATCCAAACAACGGCAGTCACACATTCAATTCTTCCCTATCTGTTCACAAGATATCTGATAAAAATCACAGTGACATCACAACTGTTTATCACACAAACAATGGAAATCATATAACACACATCATTTACACAGTGAAACAATGATGCAAATAACATTCCATAGATACCAACAGACAGCCATAATCAACCCATCGCTTGCCACATGTCTGGTGATTTTACTCCTTAGAGAGTAAGTCGGGCAAATCAGGAAATCATAGGATTTGAATTTTGGATCTATGACCTATGATCATTTAATAAAATATTTATTCTCATTTAATAATTTGTCCCCTTTAAAATTACCATCTCGTGTCATTTTCAGCTTTGAATTTTGGGCTGTCAATTGACCTTTATACGTTTATTTTGAAAAAATGGATCATCTGTCAGTTTAAGTGACAATGATATTAGTCTTTCTCAGCACTGCTGAGAAAGTACAGGTAGTCCTTGTCTTGTGACGAGTCACTTAACGGTTGAACCAAATTATGACAGGTCCTGAAAATCCCAGATTCAAATTTCTGATGTCTGCCCTGTCCCTCACAGTCACATGACTGCATGTTAGGTGCTTTGCAACCCGCCTACATTTATAGCTGTTTGCAATTTCCTGAAATGATATGACCACAATTTATGATTCTTTTGCTAGATACTGGTGTTTACTTTCAGTTTCCAGCAAAAAACACAAGGCTTGCTTAATGACCATCGACGGTCACACATTCACTTAGCAAGCACCACAAAAAAAGTCATAAAATCAGTTGTTCGGTCATGTGGTGACCTCCTTTATGACCATTGTAACTTACAACCAAAATTATGGGCTCAATTATAGTCATAAGTCAAGGACCACCTATAACTGCATGTGTAATCAAGGTTATGTGTCATTTTTCCAGTGATTATGGGAAGCATTGCAGGTAGAAAAGCAGGTATCTCTACCTTTTTCTGATATCTTAATTCCTAAATAACAATGTCCACAACATTTAAGTATCCAGCTTGGCAAAGGCTAATTCGGGAGAGATTTAATATTATGTGCAGCACATGGGGGAGAAGATGAATATTTTGAAGAAAGTGGAAATCATATTTCTGTAATAGGGAGTATTTGCCGTTTGGCAGGAAAACAGATATCTGACTTGAAGGTTCCATCTACAGCTGTTTTGAAGAGTTTAGATAGAGCCCTATTTGTGTCATTTATCATGTTCTAATATCTCAGATATTCCACAGTTCTTGGTTTAATTATACTCACAGATGTCTGAATAGCAATGTCGGGACAATCACACCTAGAAAGTGTAAAACTAAGCGTTCATTTCTCATTAAAAGCATAAAAATGTATGTTCCCAAAGAGGTCACTCCAGGTGAACAGATCTAATTAGGAGCCTTGCTCCCATGTTGCTTAGCAACCAGGTAGAGAAAACATTTGCCTGAATTTTCTGCTTCTATAGAAAGCCTATCTGTTGTATTTGGGGCAGGGAAAACAGATTTATCAGATTTAATTTTTTTTTTAAAATGCTGCTGTGCCCTCCTAACTTCTAAAACACTGCATTTGAAACCTTCTTGAATTCATTCTGATTAATTCAGTCAGCATTAAGATTCTTGTGCAAAATGGGAATTGTGTTCAAACATATCAACTACTCCTGAATAATTTAGTACCAAACATTTAATCTTACCAGTTTCATAAGCAGTTCTAAAGGGCAGATCTGAAATAATTTCCATCAGAATTACGAAAAAAGGGATAGACGAACCTAGGGGTGGCCCTGATTGAGCTGCAACTATGTAGTTATAATTCCAATAGAAGAGAATATTTTAGCTCAGGGCTGAACTGTGGAGTTGAGCTTGGTTGATTTTTTTTTTTTTTTTGCAGAAACATCTGCAAGTAAATAATGAAGCAGCCCACCATTATAATTCTATCCAGATGATCCTGCATTCCATCATTTTTGCTGGCTTATATAAAATATAATATAATAAAAATCTTGCCATGCTGAAGTAAAAATCAATACAACCTGCCCAAGCCCACCTCTCTTATTTTCAGCATGAGCAAAGATGTTCTGTAAATGTATCAAGACTTCTAACTTATAAGTCAACCTCATGAAGGTACATTACTCATGTAACTATGATCGATTTCATCAATCAAATCAAATCAATGGGGTTCTCTTACTGTACGTGTGTGTGTGTGTGTGTGTGTGTGTGTGTGTGTGTGTGTTAGATTTTTATTCTGGAGTCCAAGACAGCACACTGTCAACCTTTTTCCTTTCAGCAACATGGTTGTGAGATACAGTAGCTTGGGCTAAGAGAGAATGGGCAACACTAAATCACCCATTTGGCTGAAGATGGACTTGACCCTGATGTTCCTAGTCCAACACCTGAACCATTGCATCACTCTGATCCTGGTATGACTATGTTTCCAAGACAAAGGTCCGCACAATGATTCTTACCAATATAGCTTTCTCAGTTCCCAGCAGTTTTCATGTGAATTAAAGAACCTCTTGGCTCCACATTCAGGAAGACGTAAATATGGAATGTAATTTGTGTCTCTGCATGGAACTGAGAAATGTGCCCAGGAAATATTCATATCAATTTCCTAAAGAAATTATTAACTTTAATTATGAGCACAGTGAGCCTAATAAAGGAAAGAGAAGAGACACTCCTGTCTGCTTCACGCAAGTGAAGGCAGGGCTGCAGAGCAGCAAATGACTCCTGGCCCTACAGCAAACTCTCCCACATCTCAGCCTCTGTTTCAGGGTCTACGATAACTCTCCACAACTAATTCACCATGGCCAACTTGCCACAGCCAATTTGCTGTGGTGAACTCACTGCAGGGAGAGGACTTCCAGTGGAACTTCCGGTGATGATGGACACAGAGCTTGCAACCACTGTGGTCCCGGTCTAGGCTTACCTGTTGAAGAGCCTGAGTCACCCTGGAGAGGTGGCAAAGCAGAGGGGAACCCCCTGGTAAGTTGAGGAGAATTGCAAATCTCCTTCTGGACCAGGAAATCCCAACCGAAGACAGGTCAAGCAGTGGTCTGAATATGGCCACCATAAAGCCGAAGCCTGCCTGAATACAAGATAGGGCTGGAGGCAATGTTAAGCAAATGGAGCTTGTCACAGGTGACAAATCTTTTCTTTTCATATTGGAAATGATCCCAGGAAGCTAAAATCACTGAAAGTGGCTCCAAACAATCTAATAGCAGCAGATGATCTGAGAAAGAAAGATACTGGAACAAAAAGAGAGAGTGCTTTTGATCATGGCAAGGGTGGAATGTCTTCCATGCTGGCAGAAAGTAATTGAGAGATTGAGATTATTTATCTTGTAATTAGCATGAGAATGGAGGCAAAATTGAATGGATTTTTTGACATAATGTGCTCCACACTCTGGAGAATGATAGGACTGGAATTTGAGATGATACTGGAGGATATGGGAAATAATGTTGCAATTAAAATAAATAGTGAGTGGAACCCAGACGATGTGGTGGAAACGACATTGGAGGCAAACTGAATCGGCTCAGCAACTTAAAGAACCAATGCAGCAATTTAAAGAGGGTCCAAAAAGGAAGAAAGAACTTGAGGATGAAAAGGTTGGATAAAGTGCGAGAAAGGATAAAAAATGGTATCCCAAACACACTAAAGAAAGGTCGGAGTGTAAACAGCGCAGCAGAGATAACATCACAGAAGGAAACACAAACTGGGCAAGCGCAACAGATAAGAAGCTTGGTGAAGCAGATGGAGTGCAGCCAAGAGTGGGGGAAAGGTAGACTTAATCAACTGTTGAAGCAACAAAAGGGGGACAGAGAACAAGATGGAAAGCATGGGAGTAAGATCAGAATACTGTTATTGATTACCTTAAAAAGGAAAAGAGATGATGGCTAAAGGGTGTTAAACCAGAGTTAAGCTGGAGAGGGGAAAGTAAAATAACAAAAATAAATGGTTATGGTAAATGTTTATGGATTCTTTAAATAAAAGGTAGAAGGATTAGAAATATATAGAAATTAAAGTAATTATATTTATACATTATACTTTTTAAATAATTAATTAATGCTATGGTTATATTGATGAGAAGGTTTGGAATATAACAAAAAGGCACAGAAAAAGAAAACAAAATTGAGGTAAATATTAAAGCATGAAACAATAGTACTGAGGTCAATTGAGATGTTAATAATGTTACAATGAATTGAAATGAACTATATAGAAATGAAACGAATGAAATTTTGTTATTAATATTTAAATCTAATGTTTATATAAATAGAGAAATAATACCCAGAATTAAATTATTTTTTTATCTTTCTCTTTTTGTAAAAGCTGTTTAAATTAAAAATGTGACAAAAATTATAAATGAAAATTAACAAGTATTAGATACAAATGAAATAAGTTTATGAAATTAATTTGGACTATAAAAATTGAGAAGTGTTTTATATAATAGTGAAATGTTTAGATTTTGATTTATAAGAGATATTCAAAGAAGGCAATAAGGATTACTTTGAATTTTGAAAATGTGGCAGAAATTTATGTTGTATTGGATCATGAGATGAATGTATCATGAGATGAATGATACCCAAAACAGCTCTGTTTGTATAAGAAGTGATGTTTGTAAAGAAAAAAATAATAAATATTTAACAAAACAAATTAAAAAAACAGCTAGACAAGAGCATGTTTTTCTATAGGTTTAACACTTTAAGCATACTTATGTCCAGATGAGGATGCTATTTTAATTCATTTGCAGTATTCTATTCCTAATGTTACCTAATGTTACCTAATCTTGCATAATTTAGCATTAAGATTGGTTGCAATTCCCTTTCAGTCAGGTTGGCAGCTAGTTATTTTCTGAATTAAAACCTTTTATCTTTTCTTCCATTCTTTTCTGCTCCATCTAGAACGTTTGGCTTTAGATAGAGACATGCCTATAATGCTTTATCCCCTTGTAGGTTTCAGCACATTTCTTGAGATCATCACCAACAACTCTTTTCTGCAAGCTTCTCCAGAACTGTCCTTGAAGTAACAGCCAAACAGTGCAAGCACTGCCTAATGCAATATATACATATAGGTTTACTAGCCACGCATTTTTTCCTAAAATTGTACACTTTCCACAGCCAGAGTTAAATTCATCTTAATTGCCAGCTATTACCTTCATTCCAGTTCTGCCTTCCTTCTTCCCAAAGTCCTCCCCGATGACTTCTTAAGACACACCTCAAAAGCCAGCCCTTCCACAATTTTGTTTCATTCTCTCTTAGAGAACTTTTCATATGAAATCTATCGACTACCTTTTTCAAGGAAAGATAGTGAATCTATATATATAAAAGAGAAGTGTGGTCTTGTGGTCTTGTGGGTAAGTTCTCAATAGGCTCTTCCGTGCCTGCACCAATCTTCCCCAAACTTGCCATGCCCTTACCCTCTAAAGACGAGCACTGGGGGGGGGGGTCAGACATGCCCCCCCACCTCTAAGTCCCCTATAAATGCACTTGAACTGCCCAACCCCCCACCTACACTGACCGGCAAAGC
>JANHGC010006444.1:248393-268568 GCA_027560395.1 Boaedon fuliginosus | reverse complement strand
GACCATGACAAGGGTTGGATGACTAAATCCCCCAATTCCAGATCATGGCGCCATTGCTCCGAGATAAAAACTAAGTCCAGTGTGTGTCCCTTCCTGAGTCAGACCCTGAATTACTTGGGTCAGCTCCATGGTTGCCATGGAGGATTCTAAACTATGTACTATTGAGCGTGTGACATCAATCAATGAATACAATAAAGTATGATAGTCAGATCAGAGGTTGCCTCTAGATCATGGTTCTGGAATTCTGGGAACTGAAGTCCACACTTCTTGAAGTTGCCAAGTTTGAGAAAGATTGCTCTAAAATCATTACAAAACAGCACCCCAGTGTGTGAAGTAGCAGCTACCGTATCCTACTACCAGCACATGTGTGCCAGTGGGAATTCATCAGTACTTTTAGACCACTGATAATGAGAAGAACAGCCTTAACTTTCCTTGCAATGCTCCTGTGGCAAAAATGCTAGGATTAAAGCCACATCTGGCTCTTAGCCTCCACAGTTCAGGCTGTGTGCTCAGATTACAAAGCGTTCTACTGTTCATTTATGAAGTTATCTTTTGTGACTGCTGTTTCAGCTGCTAGTGGAAGGGACCAGTTGGATACTGTGTGACTGAGTGCATTCTGTATAGGGCACATAATGCCTGGAGTTCAGCCAAAGTCTTATGGTTGGCTGCCACCTCTGCTTTGCTTCCTTGCAACTCTTAAAACATAGAATTGTTCTAATCATTGGACTTGGCAATAGGATTCCAAAGACAGAGCTATTCTGCAAGTCCATGCCATTAAAACAGTTGCCTTTCTATTAAGACCTGAAGTTGTTCAAAGAACACAACAGAAGCAGCAACTTACATTTCCTGAGAGGAGAAGATGTGGAAAACATCATTCATATTGGAGCTAAATCATAACTCTCAGTAGCTATAAGTAACTAGCAGGGATGATATTCAAACTGGTTTGCATAATTACAGGGTTGCGCTCAACTGGAGAGAATATCATCGTTGACTCCATTCACCTGTCCCATTCCAGAAGCCCGGCTGAGCAAGGAACGCTCTGACGTGGCACGTTGGACTTGGCGATCTTGGTGAAGCCTTCAAAACTAACAGCCATTGATCCCCAGGACTTCAATGATTTACTGCAACCTAAAAACTTACAGATGTTTTGGACCTGAACTTTCAGTCCACCTAGCTTTATTGGGAATATTAAAATGGTGACTCCTAATAGTTAATGTAACTTTAAAATGGAATGAAGCCATTTGAGCCAACTTTCTGCCAATAACATCAGTTGTTGAGGTTAAGAGCATATTGTATGTATATTGTATACACGTAGTCCTTGACTTACAACAGTTTGTTTAGTGACCGTTCAAAGTTACACTGAAAAAAGTAACTTATGATAATTTTATTTATTTATTATTAGATTTATATCCCGCCTCTCTTCCCCAATGGGGAACTCGAGGCGGCGAGTTTTTCAGTTTTGACCTTTGCAGCATCCCAATGATCATGTGATCAAAATTCAGATGCTTGGCAACTGGTTCATAGTTATGATTGTTACTATGTCCCAAAGTCATGTGATCACCGTTTGCGATCTTCTCACAAACAGAGTCAATGAAGAAGCCAGATTCACTTAACAACCGTATTATTTATTTCACTTCACTTAACAACTGTGGCAAGAAAGATCATAAAATGGGGCAAAACTCACTTAACAACAGAAATTTTATGCTTAGTTGTGGTTGTAAGTCGAGGACTACCTGTACAACTTTTAGGTTTTTCTCCAGTTCTATTGTTTGACTGTTCCAGCTATGATATTGAGGCAGTAGCACCGTTTCACTGATTTTAAAAGCCAACCCTGTCAAACACTTTTCTGAACATTTTTGAAATTTCAGAATCTTAGCCCATTATGTTTCTTTCTGCCATTCTCAATTCATAACTATTGTATATTTTGATATATGTCAGTCTGCAGTTGAATGTGATAAGGTCAGTTCATATTCCCACAGTAACTATCATCTTCTCCCTGCCTCCCTCTCTGTCATTTTTCCTCAAATATAAATACTTCACCACATTTATTCTCCTGAAGAATGAAAACCATACAGTGGTTATCAGCCCACTGGGTGCCATACCAGTGGATGGTTCTTAGAAAACCCATTGACACTGACAAAATTTCTACCTGTCACTTGCAAAATCACACCTACACTGTGCTGATACATTACAACACCCTAGGTTTTTGGAAGGAACTTGATCCATGTGAAGGCAACATCAACTAACGAACTGACAGCTGTGACTTCACATTGTTGTGAACAAATAATAACAATAACAATGAAACCCGTGGCTGGGCATGGGTGGCTATCCGTGGCTGAGCCTGGGTGACTATCAGGTATGGTCCCTATAGTTATGGGATTACTGATCTACAGTAGTGGTTTTGGTACAATTTATTGACATCACAGTACCAGGAGGCTTCAGAGTCGAAGAAAAAGAATTGGAAAAAAATAATGAAATATCATGACCTGGTCATAGAAACTACGCAATTATGGATGGAACATGTAACAGTGATACCCATTGTCATCAGGACACTTGGTATCCTGTCCAAGAATTTTGAAAAATACATCAAGAAGTTGCAGCTTCCTGCTGTAGCACAAAGCGGAGTTGTAAAAGACTGCGCTACTCAGAACAACATACATTTCAAGAAGATACTTTGTTGAGACCATCCATCAATGCCAATCGATAATATTTGTGATACATTTTTAAATGTTCAATTGACTGAGTTTCATGTTTAATGAATAAAAGTTTATAATAATACTCGGTAGGTAGACAAAAATGCCAAACCCAGTCTGAACATCTGGCCAACTGCGTAATGATTAATAATAACAATAATAATAAAATATGAGCTTGCTTACATATCACACTAGGCAAAAAACAAATCAACCACCATTTGTGTTTTGTGTAAACCCAGCTATAAATAATGTAACAAATTATTAAATGCCTTTCTGTTACATTAACTCAGTTAAATTAAAACTAAATAAATAGTGGTCAGTTTCCATCCAGACCCCTTTGTGACTTTGTGTCCACTTTGTGACCAGTGCTTTTGCGATTGCTCAGTCACAAATAGTATTCACAACCTGCACACACTTGTTTGAAGTAAGTGTTTAAATGACACAGGAATAAAAAAGGAGGCAAATCTATGGAAAAAAATGTTTCTGGGCTCTCCATCAGAGTCTCTCCATTCTCTATCATCTGACTCTTGATGGAATTGGCAGGAAGCTGAATTACTTTCTTTACAAGATCAATTCAAAACTCTGCAAAGTGATTTTTTTTAAGATCCCAGTACAGCTGCAAAGGCAAACATCTACAACATGCCATTGATGATACACAATACATTTCTGGCTCTTTTCCCATTTTTTTTGTGGGCATGCTTTGCATTCAAGCACAGCATTTAGAAGGATAGCTTCCTGCAGCTGCTGCAGTTTTGCTACCTTCTTCTCAGTATCATGAATTGCTCTGGCTCAGACACTTTTACTCTTGCCAGGAGTTTATTTGAGACTCTTGTCTGAAATCTCAGGGGCCAGAGGGAGCTACTGAACAGACGGAAGTTGCAGCCTTTTGAACAGCCTGGAAAACATCCAATGTAAGTTCTTCAATGCCTTTCATGTAAAGATCGAGCTGTGATTTACAATATCAATGTAACATCCATGCAAATGGCCCTTGACTGATATAAGGTAGTAAGTATCTGCAGGCATGGCAAGTCACTATTTCTATGAAATTAATTTCTGCCATCTGATTCTTACAGAACTTGTTAAGACCTGCTGGATATATATTTGAGTACATATGGTCTGAAAGGAGTCATCCAAATTCATTTGGACTTTATTTGCAGCTTTATTACATAAAGCTGCACGTGGAGGGATAAAAAACGAGATAGTTGTTCTTTTTTAAAATTTCTAGATATTAAAAAAAATAGCAGACCAAGAAAAGTTAACTTTTTTTTTTACATGCAAGACTTTTTTAATTGCAGAAAGATGGAATACAACAAAAATATATGTATGTCTGCTTGGCAGAATTTAATAATCAGCTATTTTCTAAAATGTCATAAGCATATGCGCGATATATTTACTGAGGTCAGAATTTAGTTTTGATGATAGAATTAAAAACTTCCTTTAAACTCCCCTATCAATATGTTCTATTGTGATATGTGAAATAACTAATATAGATCCATCCCAGAGCATGTTCCATCTCTTCTAGAAATTTAGGCTGGCTCTATTAATGCTTGTAAAAATACACCTATTTTCTTATTCAAAATTTCTGGATTTTAGTTCCAGAGACTATCACCAGTCAGCATTGCTTAAATTTGCACATCTATTTTTTTAACTACAGTTGGAAATTAGCATACAAGAAAATATTTCCTTTCTCTGGTTTTGTCATAGAGAAAATATGAACCTAGAAGCAAATAGGTGTATGCATATATGGAGGCTGAAATTCAGCCAAATTTATAGCAGGTGCCTTGCATTTACAATTAAAACAACTCTTGAAGTAAACATAATCTATTACTCTCCTAAAATCTAGACTTGGCAATTGTCCAAACCATCCAGGTATTCACTTTTTAAATTGCAGAATTAAGGAAGGTTGCTTAAACTTCTGGGATCCATCAATTTAAGTTGCAAGAACTCTTAAACACAACTCTAGGGAGATGGAATGGCTGCAACTGTGAATTTATACTTGCCTATCCTTTGTATTTCAGAACTGAACACAAATTGTCATTATTTTAAGTGGACAATTCCTTTGTCAGGAGCTGAACACTTTGTGTAAATTTGTGTAAATTGAGTGATGTGCAAATCTAGCACAGGGCCTGAAATGTTGGTTTCAAAGCACATAACTTCTCATAGTATAGATTTTAAAAGTGCATAGTACCATAAGTGCTATGGAGTACAATTTCAGTGTGAATAAAGCAGGGGAAATTGAGATAAGGGAGGAGTATGTGAGTGGGTTTCAATGTCTCTTGTGATTGTTCTTCATTCTTCTGCTGATGTTTTATGTGCACAGACTTGGCAGAGAGTGGAACACAGAAACACAGATACAGTGTGGATGCACAATAATGGTGAGTTGTTCCAGGCACACCCAGTCTTGTTAGCTTCTGTACAGCCTGCAGGAACCAAATGTCAGACGCACATGGATCTATAGAAGACAACTGCAGTTGACTTTCGGGGAACTGGGGTCCTAGAAATCTAAGTTTTTAGTTGAAAAATCAGTTTTTCATGCAGCAATTTAAAATATAGTGCAAGGAATCAATAATTTTAAAAGGCTGATAACTCACAATTGGCTAACGAAGCAACATTTTCTCCCACCATAAAAGTGATGGTACCAACTATTAAATTTCAATTAAAAAGTAATTGGCAGAACTATAGAGAAACAAACCAAGGTTACATTGCTATTGAACTTAAGCATGGTTCTTATTAATGTATGCAATATTTCCTTAATAATTCAATAATGAATGTCTAAGGACTTCATTTGTTCACCTCTTTATTTGTGGGCACTTTATTCATGTATATCACCATGCAGAAAATATGTATGGAAACACTAATTTTCAGTATTTTTAACAGAGTAAGAGAATTGGAAGGGATCTTGGAGGTCTTCTAGTCCAACCCCTGCTCAGGTAAGAAACCCTATGCCATTTCAGTCAAATGCCCTTCTTAAAATCCTCTGGTGATGTACCTTTCGTGTACCTCCCATGAGTGTCAATTCTTCTCTCTCTTTCTCTTTCTCTTTCTCTTTCTCTCTCTCTCTCTCACTCTCTCTCATATAACCAGTTACTAGATCTCCTAGTGAAAAAAAGACATAACATTGGAGTATAAAATTTTAATTTCATAAAAACATGAAACTATAACTTAAAACAGCAATTAAATAAAATCAACAAATAAAACTCTTTAAAAGATGTGGTTTATGACTTGTTTTAAAAACCAAGTAAGAAGTTAGGTTGCTAATCACAGAATGAAGTGTTTTTATTTATTTATTTATTTATTTTAAAAGAGGTGGCTGTAAAGACACTAGAGTGCAAAGTCACTAAGCCCATGGCAACTGTAGCTGAATCCCCTCACATGAGTTCAGAGAATATGTGAGTTTGGGGGTTATATAGAAAGAGAGATTTTCAACTGAGCTGCATACTAAGGTTTCCAAAATCAAAAGCAGCACTTTCAGTTTTACCCACAAACAAATTTGCTGGTTTACTCTGGGAAACCAGAAAGAGTTTGGTATACAAAAGCAACCTCAGGCTGCACAGCTGCTTCTTCTGAAACACATTAACAGTAGTTGTGCTTGCCCAATAAAGGATCTGTGAAAATAAGATTAAAATCTCCTGCAAAACACAGCTGGATGTAGATGCTTCCCTCTGAGTGTGAAAAGGGAATTGAGCATCTTTTATTCCAATGCTTTACAGTTTAACAAGTTTGCACCAAGATCTCTTTTTAGTTTTGCAAAAGTTATCATCATGTGGGACACACATGTTCTATCATCTCATAACTACAATTAGTGCGAAAATGCTGCATCATCACATTTTTTAAAATGACATTGACCAACTACAATTTTAAAAGTAGAGATTGCTCTATAGATCTTTTTGCTTATTTTGCTTGAGAGCTAGATAGTCATACCTTTATTTTTATCAACTTCCATTTTCTGTTCTTAACATGGAGTACTGAAGTGCCACCTACTGGCTTGTTGGAGAGAAATGTTCTTTATATCAAGGGAAAATCAATAAGGAAAGATGCACTGACTATTTTCTTGGTTATCTTACAGAATTTTCTGTTTCTTCTTTATTTGCAATAGTTTGTTATTGTTGAAATATCAATTATGTTTTAAAAATAGAAAAATAAATAGTAAATTAATTATGCCACACATGGTGGATCCTGCTACATTTGCCATAGTTTTTGGAGATAAGTCAATCTATTTATATTAAGCCTAGTTTAGGAGTTACATTACAGTTTGAGTTTCTTGTCTTCAGTTGGAAGAGAACTGACAACAAAGTCTTGGATAGGCTCAGTGGTGGGATTCTGCCTTTTTGCACTGGTTCTCTGGTGCTGAACTGGTGGTTAAATTACTCCCATCACGCTGCGCTGCAACGGAAAAACGGACAACAAAGTGGCTAGTGCAAGGAAAGGCCACTTTCCCTCTTTCTGCTCCCTGCTCCTCCTCCTTCTCTTATGCCAGCCGCTCCATTTCCCATTTCTATATTGTAGTACAGTCTCCAGGATCCACCTTGATAGCAGGGGCAGGGTAATTTAACAACCTGTTCACCCAGGGTCAAGTTGGCCTTCCCCGGAGGCTTGTCCCACATGTGCGGTGGAGCTGGAGGATGGGGATGGGCCATGCCCCACACGACAGCCAACCTGACCCTGGGCAAACCTGTTGGCCTATCTACCACTTTATTGGCTACTCCACAATGTGCCAGCACCACCATTATGGGCATCTCATGATAGGCCCATATAATATCTCTGCTTTGTAAACTCAACTGGTGACCTATAGCCTTCCAGGTACAATTTAAAATGCTAGTTATAACATATGCAGTCTCGAGCTGCCTCGAGTTCCCTTTGACCGGGGAAATGAGGTGAGGTATAAATCAAATAAATAAATAAATAAACAAACAAACAAACAAATAAATAAATAAATTCTTGACATAAATCCTAGTTACTTGAGAGATGTCAGTCGTCCATCATTTTTGTCTGTCCTATACAATCTGGAAGACCCAGCACACTTCAGATGCAGTGACCAAGCAATATCAACTGATGTGACTTCTGTCATGTTTGTCCTTTGGGATGGCCTCACCCTAAAATTATTGAGACAAGCCCTTAAGAACTGGTTTTTGTTCTCAGGCCTTGGGTTATAGTAAATGGCAAGGACCTTTTGGGTTGCCTGATCTGTAAGATTATGATTATAGGTTTTAGAAAGAGGGGAAATATTACATTTTATGCATGTGGCCTGTATTAAGTTTCATATATTGTACCTTTCACAGAGGTGTAATGGAGTTGGGCAGTGAATGCATTTAATAAACACAATAAACATTAATATATTTGTGCAAATATTGTAGCTGGAGGGGGCAAAGGAAACCATAAAAAGTAATTTGGTGCAAATTATAGATTATCCACACTGGAGCAAAATAATAGTTTTATCAGTAAAGTCTTTTTCATCTCTGTATACTAGTCTGAGGGCTTTATACCATCCCTGTGCTTTGGTCTCAACAGATTTATTAGGAAGGGAATCCTGGGTGGGAAATCTCAGTTGTATTAGGGAGTGATGACAATAAAGTGTCTTGTGGAATCTTAAAGACTAACGAATATATTACAGCATAAGCTGTTACTAAAATAAGTTGTTTTTCTTTAAAGAAATTAAAAGACCTAGTTTGGGTTAAAGGTTTATCCAATTTGAAAAATGCAAAGCATTATTTTCCTGAAACAAACAACAGTCATTTTCACTAAAATTGCCTTCACATGCCATTTGGTAGAAATAAATACCAATATAATAAATTTCTGTAGACTGCTCTACTGCCCACTGGGAAATAAATATGCCTTTACAATAAACACTTTTTGTTTTTTGCCTATTCTTCACTTCATTATTTAGTTAACCTTCTAAGTCTATTGGTTCTATTTAATCCTAAAATGTGGAAGACACTGACAATAGTTATCAGTAGTTACTACAAACGCTAATTTGCTCTGAGATAAGTTCAAAATGTTTTGATTTAAATGGGGGGGGGGAAATCATATGATTTCCATTCTGCCTTTCCGTTAATGAAAATATTTATTTATTTATTAGATTTATACCCCGCCTCTCTTCACCCCTTCCGGGGGAACTCGAGGCGGCTTATACTTTCCTCTGTGCAAAAGAATTGTCAAAAAAGAGAAGAAAACTTCATTTCAACTGTCTAGGAAAATCCACTACAGTTTAGGGTTAGATTAGGGATTGTCCAAATGTAGAAGGCCTGTGAATTCTTGACAAAAAATCCAGTAGCTACCATAGGTTGGCAAAATCACAAAAACTACACAAAAAATAAATAAAATAAAATCCATCAAAACCAGTGAGACTAGAAGACAAGTATACTCATTTCAGCCCCATTTCCTAGGGCTACAACTTGTAAAACAGCTAATGCTTAGATAGCTTCTAAAGAATTTTTAAAACAATGTTCTGAATAAGATGAAACTACATACACAATCTCTTACATCATATATTGCCCACTATCTTTTACAATTATCCTTAAGGAGCATACACATCTTTTTGTTTCTCTAGATCTCTCTAAAGCAGGGGTGTCAAACTCGCATCGTCACATCATCACATGACATAGCACAACTCCCCCCCCTTTGCTAAACTGGGCTTGGGCGTGGCCAGCACTTGACGCATCCAGCCCATGGGCTGCGAGTTTGACAGCCCTGCTCTAAAGTTATATATTCTAGTCTTAATCATGCACAAATTTTTTTTGGGGGGGGTGGGGGGTGAGGAGGAGTTTGACCTAGCACACATTTTCCACAAACCAGCCACAATTAGAAACCAAGTTGTGTTGGCAGGTTATGAAAAAGCTTGTTTAATGTAAACTGAGAACTGTGTCATTTGGGACTTGTTTTACAAGCTGCATGAGGCTCTTATAGCATTTATTTGATTGCTTGATTGCTGAGCCCTACTTTTTGTTTGCCTCTCTTCACTCAAATTTACCCAGGAGTAGCTTTGGAAGGAATGGCAGATTGGTCCTGATACTATGCTTTCAGCAGCAGCTAAAAGCAGTTCAATCTTTAAAAAAAAGAACATAGATCTCCAAAGGTAACTTCTTTGACTGCTCCTGCCCTAGATATGTCCATTCTCAGTTTAGCAGATGAAAGAGTGAAGCCTCACAATAGACAATTAATGATAATATTTATTACCTATATGTTTTCATCCATTAGTAGAAGGTGGCTTAGCTCTCATCCTAGAAATTAGGTGAACAAACAGGAGATACCATTAGAAAAAACATCAGTTTACTGAATTTGCATGTTTAATGAGATTATTAAAATTCCTGGTCAGCAACTAGAACCTACCTCTTTCCAACGAATTACCAATATTTTCCAATATTACAATCAAAGTTTCTCTAATGGGGAAAAGCTTGCTGTTTTTATATCCACTAGGTGGCATATGAATACTGTTTATTGGAACTTTATGCACAAGTCTCATTATGGAGGACACATATCAACCTGAATTGTAGGCAAAAATACAAATCTGATTATGTTAAATGTCCTTCCCATTCCCACTGCATTGTAGCCATTATTCCAAACCATAGACCATACAAACTGATTTGTATTATAGGATTCAACATATAAGCAAACTAGAGAACAGATTAGTACAATACTAGTTTCCAGAATTAAAATTTAAAAGGTATCTACATTGATAATCTACTGGTCCATTATATCTATTTGAATCTACTATTACTTTTTAGTTTCAGTGTTTGTCTAACACAATGGTGGGCATTCTTTAATGATTGTTTACTTATAAAAACACACTTAACTGCATTTCTAAACCACTTCTGCCTGCACCAAGTGTAGTAAGAGACTTTCTGGTACAACCAAAGTGGGAATTACTAGTGTACTTTTATTTACTATTACGGATATTTTTCACCCTTTCAATTAAAAACCGAGACTTGCAACCTAAAAGAGTAACACACAAACAAAGTGGAAATGTACTAAAATTTAATCAATCATAAAAGCTGTAATTTAATCTGTGACAGTAAAACACAAGAAGCAATATTAGAATTGGTTTAGTATATTATATATTTTAGCTTTCAAAGCCATAGAAATCAGTTATCCCAGTTTATTTTCCTATAAAAGACCCATTTGTTTCCAAAGCATAATGAACAATTTTAATTAGAATATAGGGCAGAATGAAAATAATGATAGTCCATAACTTTTAAATATAAAATGAAGTCAATGACTTGGAAAGTTATCGCTGCAGTGAGTATGAACAGTAAATTTTTTTATAGTTGTATCTATCATGATAGATATCAAATATTAATGACTGATCATTTTTAGTGCTTGATGGGCACAGGATTATGGGAAGAGGTCAATATGAAATTATAGTAGCAATATCTAACATTTGAAATGCATCCATGCTCTTGTATAATCATACAACTAGAGTCAATTATATTTATTATCACATTTGTTAACTGCTATTGCAAAAGAGAAGTACTATTGTCTTTAATTCCAAGAGATATACAGAGCAATTTTATTTTCTTATTTTTTTCCTCAGGGACCTTTGTGCAAACCATTGTAAGATCTAATTTCTTCACATAATATATAAAAACAGAAGCCTCTTCAGATATGATGTCAATTTGTGGAGTAGCTTTTTTGAATTTCTGGAATGCTGGCACTTTCCAAATTAGGCAACAGTTCTTCATTCCTGTGATCCTAGGTAAAGAAGTCAAAGGGAAAAATTAACATTCAAGTCAAAATAGACTTTTTAGGAAAAGCATGTAATGCGAGCTACCAAGAATCTTATTCATTGTAGCAGTATAAAAGAACAGCATAAAAGACTAGTCTTCTTTAATCAGCACCAGTGGCAGGGAATTCTGGGACTTGTTGTCCAATACATCTCAAGTCAATTAAACTGGGAAAATTATTATTTTTTTACTTTCCAGATTACACCCCATGATTCAGGTTTCAGAAAGAAGGACAGATACCTACAGGAGAACCTGCCCTTTCTGTATCAATACTACAACTGGGAAACTTCCTCCCTAAAGATGTTTCATTGATATAGACTTAGCACTGATTAAAATGGTTTTCTCATATTTGTTAATGGATGAATCACTGTAAACTTGAGTACAAGCAGACATACACACAAGGGGGATTCCCAGCTTCTTTCACAGCTGTTAGTCCTGGAGGTGAGGGGCCCTTCTGAAATGGTATGGGATATGAGACAGCAGTTGAGAGATGGGTATGAAAAGGATGGATATATGATTTCTGCAGCTGCTGCTTTACCTTTGTGTTATTGACTGCATCTTTTGCCAATAATGATACATAAAAACATTTTTCATCAAAGTTGGGATATAAATATTTTAATTCAATAAATTTATTTTTTCACTGAATCAACTAAAATGTTACAAGTAATTAGGCAAGCTTCTGACTTCTCAAAAGACATCAATTCAAGACCCCATTTTCCTCTGAATGCACAAGAGTACCAAACAGAGAGGGAACTAGGACAATAGATGTTCACCTTACTATGCATGGCCCCATCCCCAAGTTTCAGTTCTTGCACTGAGCAGGAAAGATAAATCACATGAGCAGAAATACCTTTTAGAGCTAGTATAATAATATTTAGTTTATTCAAGGAAAGTTAAAATACCAAACTATTAAAAAGAAAGAAAAAATGTAACAAGATACTAAAAAGAAAAAGTGCCTTAGAAGAAAATCTAATAATATACACACTACATCCTCATTGATTGAATGCTGATTAATATAATATAACAATATTAATTTCCTCTCCTTACAAAACAGGCCAAAAGCATTTTAAACTACTCAATATATAAACAAATAATAATTTACCAGAAGAAAACACTACAACAAATGTTGTGCATGTCATGTTTACAGTGTGAAAGTTTTGCATCCAAGTCTTCTGAAACTAAAGTACTTTATGTGAAGTACAGAATTAGAAAGAATGCTTGCCAAAATTTTACAGAAAACAGCTTTCAGTTCCACTGCAGCTTCTATTCCATAGTCCGCAGTTGCCCTTACATAACAGAGTAGCTTCAGGGTGAAGTTAGCAGAAACATGTCTCAAGAAAGTATAATCAGATTTGACTGTTCAGCCTTACTGACAGAGAACTTTGGTAATGAAAGTCTAACCAGTCTAGAAGACCCCAAGGTTTGACAAGGCTGAACCTGAAGGGAATATGTTTGCTTACCTGGCTCAGAGCTGCTGCATGCTGTGGGTCTAAAGCAGCAGACATGACTTCTTTTTAGGCTTCTTCTTTTCCACTGGTGTTTTTCTATTTATCTGTCTGACAAGATCATAAAAGATCTACAAAAGAAAGAGGGGGGAAAAGCACCGAGAGCAATTAGAGAAATAGGTCTTATAGAATGAAAAATTCTTAGAAAAGTTCATCTAATGAGCTTTGTGCTGTTATCAAGTGAGAAAGAAGTGGAAAGGAATCTGATGTCAGAAAGAAGCGTTTGTTACAAAAACATATTCAGTTAAAACAGAGATTTAGTTGATTTCCTACTGGGACTTTCCTAACCATGGAAACTATGCACATGCAAAACAAAACAAAAAGTGCTCTTAAAATATTCCCATTACTTTAAATGAGTATTGCTTCAACAAAGATTTTCATATCCTAGAAACCCTTATAAAAATACCATTTTACTGGTTATTGTAAACATGATATGCTACTGTCCATATGTAAATTATGTATACAGAAGACCATGATACAGAGCCTCCCTTTCACTCTTTCTCTCTCTTATAAGAAAGTAATTTTTTTTTTGTAAAAAAAAAAGAAAGTTAACTTTTGCAGGACATATGAATACCTTCTGAGAATCATCAATCTAACAAAAGCTGTGCTAAGACATTTTGAGGTAAGTCTATTAAATCATTAATGCCAAAGTGTTTCACGTGCAAAGCACTGCTCTTGGAGATAGATTATTATTATTTTTATTATTTATTAGATTTATACCCCGCCTCTCTTCACCCCTTCCAGGGGAACTCGAGGCGGCAAGATCATTTTGTATATGCAACTACCTATCATATAAACACAAATGTCACATTTTATTGGTGTGGGTGTAGTCTGGGGGATAAAGGCACCTTCCTCTCTCAGAGACTGCAGACACAGTTCTTGTAAAAGGCAGCTCTGTAGTAATGCAACCTTCAGAGAAACTTCACTTAAGGCAAAGTTGTCTGTGCTCTCTCAACTTGGTGATTTGCTTATAGATGTTTCATTACCCAACTAGGTAACAACATCAGTATAAGCAATCTAAGCTCAAAGAACACTGAAGACGCTATTGTTCAACCCTGAGCCATATATATTCTCTTCAATTAAAACCAAATTTAACACATTTTTCTCTTCCAACCCTGAACACTCTGAAGATTTCAACAAACTTTAGTATTTTGTGATCTGCAAAATTCAGAAATTAGTGCCTTGATATTATCTTAAAAAGCCCTAAAGTATAACAAAGCATTTTCTAAAAGCATGATAAAGCCAGCATCTCTTTTACTCAATACAATAACATTCTATAAACAGTTTTATGAGCTTCTGTTGTCAGCCAAGCAAAATGTACAGCACTCTAATAAGGTCAACTTGACTGCTTCTTGCTAGATTTTCATAAAGCTTAGAGGTCAAAGATTGCAATGAACAGATCTGAGAAAATATTTTTCAGACAGCACCTACTATTTTTTATGATAACGCTGCCTCAAGGATATTCTATCTTACTACATTTATTAAGAATATTCCAAATATTTGAAGCAGATGTAAGGAAGTGAATTAATACAATCCTCTTAAATCTGGCTGTTTCAAGGATCTTATTTTGTTTCCATGTCCTTTACCTTCACTCAACCAGCGAAGATCCTTAAAGCAACTGCATCTTCTAGAGGAATTATTTAATTTATTAATGAATTTATTTAAATTATTATTTAATTATGTGAAGTCCTTGGTTATTTTTATTTTTATGTAATTGTTAGCACTTAACTTTAAAGTTTTTATTAATAGATTATTTGATTTTTGGGTTGAGTCATTCCACCAGTTCTTTTTTATGAAAAAAAAATCCACATTCTACAAAAAGGTAAAATCTGGTAACATGAACTTCAGAGGTCAAATGTTCCTTTGAAATCATCATTTGCCTCGTGGTTTGTGCAACACAATCCATTTTTCTAGTGAATGAGAGGAATCCTGACAGTCCTATATAATGTAGTATTTCCAAATCCCACCTCCATCCAAAAAGAAAAAATACCAAATTTTTCGGAGTATAAGCCACACTTTTTTCCTCCCTAAAAGAGGGTGAAAATCTGGTGCGTCTTATACTCTGAATGTTGAGTATAGGAGGCTGAAAATGTGAGCTACGGAGGCCTCAGGGGACCAAAAAACGGGCCATTTTCGCTCGTTTTTTTGCCTCCTGAGGCATCTGCATGCCCAGAGAACTGACTCTCCCTCCACTAGAAGCATTCTAGAGGCCATACACGGCTCATTTTTTGGTCAAAAATGGCTATTTTCATACAGGGTTTTTTGCCTCTGGGGGTGGGGGAGAGTGAACAGTAGGGCATGCAGATGCTCCAGGAGGTAAAACGAGCGAAAATGCCCCATTTTTGGCTAAAAACAGTTCATTTTCTCCCCAAAATCACCCATTTTCGCCCATTTTTTGCAACCTGGGGCATCTGCATGCCCTGCTGTTCACTCCCCACCCCCATCCCCCGAGGCAAAAAACCAGACGAAAATGGCCGTTTTTACCCAAAAACGTTTTGGGCCTCTAGAATGCTTCTAGGGGAGGGGGGTGAGTTCCCTGGCCATGCAGATGCCCCAGGAGGCCAAAAACAGGCCCAGTTTTCACCTCCCCCACGTCCAGAAGATAGACAGAGAGACAGACACACCCACAGGGAGAGAGTGAGTGAGAGAGAGAGAGAGGGAGGGAGACAGACAGAGAAAGAGAGCGTGAGAGAGAAAGAGAATGGCACAAATAAGAGCATGAATGAAAGCAAGTGAATCAGCAAGAATTTTTTTCCTTGTTTTGGTCCACAAAAACTAATGTGCATCTTATACTCTGGTGCATCTTATACTCCAAAAAATAAGGTAACCCTTCCCTAAGAATAAGGATTAATACGTTTTATTAAAAAAATATAAACTTTTCTGAGCTACAGCTCACTTCATCAAATGCATAAAATGGTTACACTGATGTACTATAGGATTTAAATTGGGATTAGATATGGGGGGGAAATGGGTAGTTATGCAGATTCAGCTTACGTGTGAGAAAGATTACAAACACCTTATCAATTGACAAGTGCAATGTGTTGAAACCAATTGGGCTTGTTTAGACTTTTTAAGATTATGTGAAATGTTTGATATATATGATTTCAGTAATCTCTCATTCAATGGTACTCTTAAAGTCTCAAGTTTCCAAAATGAAATAATGTATCCTAGGAGGTTGAAATGTTCTGATACTCTAAGTAAAAGCAGGCAGTATATTTAAGCCTTAACTTCATACTCTGAAATAAGAAAATAAGACATCAAGATCCTTTAGATTTGTTAAAAAGCATTGAGTGCAACAAAAACAAGAAAAAAAGAGCTCAGAGAAATGCAATCCGTCAGATATGTTAGACTTTAAGTTTATAATTTACACTTAGATCTGATTTTTCTTTTTTTACTATTCTACTTGCGAAGGATGGGAATTAGAAGTCCAATTTTCCTTTCCTAAGGAAGGAAGGCTGACTCCTCTTTTATTCTACTGTTCAGAACTAGATTGGCAAAGTGTGCTTTCCATAGTGGCTCATGTTTAAGAAAATCAAAGCAAGTATGACAACAGCTCTTTTGGATTAAAAACCCTTTTGAATTCTGAAAAATGGAAATTACAAAAGGAAGTCACTTCTTCTTTCCAAAACATAAAATAATAATGCAATCTTTAGCAGTTCCACAGTCTTGGCAAAATCCAAAGAATATTAAAGGTCAGTACAGAAACTGGACTAGTCTTCTCAAAAAGAAAAATAAATCAGAGCAAGAGATGGAAAAGAGAACAGCAACAAGAAAAATGAGGGAGTACATATTTTCATCTTCAAAATAAATGCTATCAGACAAGTACATTAAAAACCTCTTTCACTAGATGAGAAGATCTACTATTTACCCTAATTTATTAGTACCTATACTGAGCTTATTAACCAATAGACAATTCATTCTCACCTTGTTAACTTTTGGAGTGCTTTTGGGGATCCTAAATCTTGTATTTCTAGTCTTATCAAGACACATTACAACCAATCTTGCATAACATGTTAGTTTCCAGTTGCGCTGGATTACAACTTCTTTATTACAGCCAGCATGGCAACTTAGACAAAGCTGCCCCATATATCTTATGATTCAGGCATTTATATAATATCTTGCTGATCCTGTTGTGAAGATGGCCCACTTTACTTGGACAGGCCGCACTCAACTTGAAGGACCAGGTTCACAACTTGTGGGTCCTCCTTGATATGGCACCAATGCTAGATAGTACGTTTATCATATTTAGCTGAGTGAACCCAGGCTATAGTAATTTCAAAGTTGGATTACTTCAAATATCTTCTTGCAGGATGATTATTAATAATGGATGAAAAACCACAGTTGGTCCAGAATGGAACAGCATGGGTGACAAGAAAGGGTGTGCCATATATCTTTAAACTATTTTAAAAATGTTAAAACTATGCTCATGGATGTCCATGAGATGTGCGTAGGCATGTTAAATTATTATTTTGCTATCTAGAGCCAATGTAATTGAGTGGTATTATAAATTTGTTACTTACTTTTTGTTTGCATGGCATATGTTTCTACACAGGTCTATTTATATTAATTTGTTCATTTACAATCCAAGCCAAAGAATGTAAAAATACATTAAATGATTAAAAAATCATTTTATATATACATACATAACAATACATAAATATATGAAAGGAAGAAACCATGTAAAATTAACCATTCATTCTTCAATTTTCTATCAGTACTGTAAAGCTATAAATAAAAAAAACAATGCTACTTCTTTCAAAATACCTGGGTATTGATCATTTAATAAGAAAACTTCTATCTGCTCGTCAGGAATCAAAGATATTTCTCCTAAGTCATTTGTTTTGCTTGTTAATGAAATTGTAGAATTTATTGCCACTTATGCATTAGAGAAGAAAATATTAACAGGCTGCAATGTAGGCTTATATGCTTTGATGGGGCAATTCTCACTTTTAATTAATTGAATTTTTGAAACAAAACTATGAATGGTAATTATCTGAAAAGCTTCCTTCAAACTGGCACCTTAAAGGGAACATTTCTGAGAGATTCTACTGGCAAAATGCAACAGAACTATACAAATAGAAAATAATACGCATTCTGAAAAATCAACCAATATTACCTCATTAACATTGATTTTAGACTTTGCAGATGACTCTAGAAAGGCACAGTTACACCACTGTCTTGCTAAATTCTGTCCCTGTTCTTTGCCAACTACTCGTTCATCTTCCAGATCACATTTATTGCCAACCAGAATCATGGGAACCTGTACAAAGAGAAAAGAAACATAGGTGTAACTGACAATACAATAAATGTTTTTAAGTTCCTTACTTTGGGCTGCATGAAAAAAAAATGCTGGCTTATTTTCATGACAAGGTAAGCATATCAATGAACTTTCCAAATGTTCATATCTTCTATTTAATAGTTGTCAAAACAATTCATAATTATCTGGGCAATGTAATCAGGATAATATCAAAAGATAAAAAGGTTTTGTTTTCTAATTTCCTTGCTGGTATTTAATGTGCAATCCCATCTTTAGTTTACCAGTTCTACTTCATTTAATTCCTAAGAAATACAGGGGTTTTGTGTTTGTTCAGCTACGGTTAGGGTTACGGTTAGGGTTAGGTTTACTATTGTAAGCTTTCCTCCCACTACCTACAAGGTGGGTTAAAAATTCAATTAAAACAAAAAAGATAGGTAGACAGATAGACAGACAAGATCCTCAGTTTTAATCTTCACTGAATTGATATATAAGGAGCTAATCATGCCCTCTCAGTCAGAATTGCTGCTGTGGGCATAACATTAAAATACTGCTCCATACGCTGGTTTGATCTCCCAGGGGGAAAGTTAGGTAGATATTAATATTAATATTAATATCCCTTTCCCCAAAAAATATTGTATAATGGGTGGACATCTCTAGCTACAGTATTTGTTTTGCAATCATTATTGACAAGTTATGTTTGCAGAAACAAAATGAGGAATAGAATGCATTAAAATGCATCATTATTAATTATTTCCATCAACAGAGATCTTTTGTTCCTCTATTTGACCACTTCCTGAGTGAAGATTAAAAGGAAAGTCTTACACAAGGAAATAATGTATTTTAAAAGAAAGTGTTGAAATATTGACCAATCAAAATCAAGCTATTTTGGAGTTTGTAAAATTCAAAACTTAGTTCTGAAAATATTAATTACGATAGGCAATCTAAAAATGCCCATTAGTTTAAAAAATGAAACAAATATTGCTTCCCCCTTCCTCCAAAATATCCCACAAGCATACAATATAGTACACAATAGACTGAAATTTGCAAGAACATTATGAATTTCTGAGGAGAGGCAGCCTGTCAGAGTCTGCAATCCCGCCCTCGATGTTTTGATTTTATATACTGTTTCCAATTGGTTTGAAGTAGAAATTGAATTATATTTTGTTTTAATTAATTACATTTGCATGCTCCGCAGTTCAAACCAAATATTAAATGAGATCTTTGAATCCCAATGAGTTCATGAAAAGAGGAGAATCTTTGACACCCTTTTTGAACTTTAACCCCAGTTTCATATACCATTCATATATTTGAATAGTAGACATTGAGCTTCCCTTGATAAAAACCTGCCAAATTATGGATGTTTGAAGTGGGAAATTACAAAGGAGGAAATTACAAAGGATTGTTTTCCTCCACATTAGTTCCTACAGTTTGATGAGAATGCAATCTATAAAATGTACAATACCCTAAACATTTATTTACTCTAGAAAAAGATGGCACTTCATAAAGAATTGGGAGCTGAGGTAAAAATTTAAAGGATTTTACAAAAGAAATCATCTGTAAGGTTTAAAGATCATGAACAAAAATGTAAATGATGAATCTGAGAGCAATTCTGTATTTGCTAGAAACGCTATAAAATGGACATCTAAAGGAGTTGTTTTCTCCATTATATTCAGAAACAAATACAAAAACTACTTTTTGGTGAGCCAACATACAGTACATGAGGCTGGCCTGACTATTACAATTAAAACCTGACCCACAGGTTACTCAATGACAATATCAACGGCATATAGAGAGAATATGCATAAAATGTTTTATAGATGGCACTTTGACCCAGTGCGATTAGCAAAAATATTTAAAAACAAATCTACAAAATGTTGGAAATGCCACCAGGAACCCAGATCTTATTACCATATGTGGTGGACATGTATAGAAGCTAGAAAATATTGGTTGAAAATAAGAGAATGGCTTGAAAAAATGACAATGCAATATATTGAAATGAGACC
>JANHGC010006444.1:200148-212037 GCA_027560395.1 Boaedon fuliginosus | reverse complement strand
TCTATCTATCTATCTATCTATCTATCTATCTATCTATCTATCTATCTATCTATCTATCTATCTATCTATCTAATTAGCTGCCATGAAACCAATTTAACAAACAGAGTGCAAAAGGAAAAAAAAGAGGGAGGAACTCTGAATTGCACTAATCTTATTAGAAAAGGAACAAAAAAATACCTTATTATTTATTTATTTATTTATTTAGATTTATACCCCGCCTCTCTTCCCTGGTCAACAGGAACTTGAAGCAGCTAACACTCACACATCTAGTTTTATACTGAACACTGACTAGCATTAACCTCCTACAGACAATCAATGTATGTTTTTCTATTTTTTGTTCCTCAGAGAAAAATAAGGAAATTCTGCAAGCCAAATAATCACAATTTATCTTTGGGGGTTTTTTATAGTTCAAAATATTTTCATCTGTTTTATATATATGGTAAGTGTGATCTACAGACTCACATAAAATCTCCCCCAGTGAATACAGCTTTCAGTGAAACTTCTGTACTTTAAAATCTTGACTTGAAAATAATTCAATTCTGACTTTATCACCATCAAGATAGAAATATTTGCCTGATACTGTAGCTTCACCCAGTGTTTCCTAGTCTGCCCTTCTTCAGATCTGTTGGGATCACAGGGACACTCATTTCCAGAAAACATGTTAAAAGAAGGACAAAGGAGTTTCAGTTCACCCTATTTGGAAGAAGCCAGATGTGAGTGGCTGTGTTAACCAGCTTGCTAAACATTGAGGATTAGTGGCACAAGAAGATATTATCCAAGAATGGGTGCTTATTAGCTATTAAGGACAGGTCAAGTAGAAATCTTGTTTGATTCATCACTCAAGGTTATATATAAATGCTTAACCAATCAACCAGAATAGCTCAAGGTTGAATAGAAAGCTACTTCAACAATTAGTTCCCAAATGTACCCAAGATAAGGCAAAAAAAGTACTATTGTAAAAGTCAGCCCACAGTACCCAGTAATTATTATGGTGAGTCAGAAAAGAAAACCCTGGCAGTGTTTTACGACCTTCCTGATTTAGAGTTAAATACTTCCAAAGATCCCCTGTATAAAATATCTGCTTCAATAAAGGCTATTTATGGTATGTGTATATAAAAAACAACAACCCTCAAAGGAGTTTTTAAATTAGAAATAAATTTTGGTCATTTTAGATACATAAGATTAAAACTTGAAGAAGCCAATAACATCTTTTGTTGGCTAGCTTTAGACTGTACTGACATTACCTAGTCAGGGATAGAAGCGTAAGTCAAAGACATCATCTCTATCAGTGGCAGGAATCATCATCTGACTAAAACCAACATCAATTTAAACACCTCCAATGAATGGGAGTCTACTACTTCCCACTTATCAGGTTGCTATACTGGTATCCACACAAAATCTGCTTCGTTGTAATATAAACCCACTGCTTTTTTAACCGGTGTTCTGGAACAATTCTGAACCATTCTGCCCTTTCTTTTACATAATAGTTCTTCAGATGTTGGGAGGTATGGTTTTGCATACTTAGGAATGCATCAAAATGGGTAATATTACTCATCAAATCACCAAAGTCCACAGGAAGAAGGGTCAAAACAGGCTGTCAGCTTTAGAAGCCAGTTTTCTTAGAAGCTTCCACTCCGCCACATTTTAGTGCCTGGGAATTTAGGAGGGGGGATCTTAGAGAGAGGTGAAGCTAGACATAACATTCTTCTTTTGAGTCAAGGTTATGCCATCCTGCACCTGGGATAGGAGTGTCTCCAGTTGGGATGACTGGTGATTGGACCATGCGACAGACTGGTGGGTACAGAGGATGGGTTTTGGATTTTCAGCTACTAGGGGAAAACCCGGAACTTTCAACATGACTTCTCTAAATACAATTTTTACTTGGATGAATTCTGTCTCTGAGTGCTGAATGGAAATGGGTATGTTTCTTTGGAACACTGACATAGACAAGAGGGAGTATGCATAATCAAACCCCCTCCCCTTTGTACATACATGTAACATCCGAACACATATAAAAGGGTTAGGGCTTTAACCCACTGCTGCAACTACCATCTGTCCGATTTTGACACACAGAGAGAGCCATATATCGATGCTACTGGACAAACTACAAGCCTGACAGTAAAGTATATTTATTCTGTAATTCTGAAGAACTCACTGGCCTTATTTATAGACAATCTAAGTCATAACATGGCGTATCTCTTTCTAGTCTATTATGATATATGAATTCTATGTTATAGTTTTATGAGTTAATTAAGTCACTACAGCCTATTTAAGAGATCATTGTTACAAAGTCCTTAGCGTAGCAAAATGCATAAATTCAACTACAATATTATGTCAGGATACTTAACAGCTCCCCGATATGGAAAATTTACATGAAAAGAACAGACATAAAAAAAATGAAATGGGCACTGACCCAACTATTTTAAATTATTTTGTCAGCATGACAACATTTTAAGAAAACATTTTAATTACTTTTCTTTTTTTATTTTACTGCTTTCTTGGATATGAAATGTCTGTCAATTTTGTGGCATTCCTGTGTACCCAGTACCCTCATATTTTCCCCAATGGAAGATTTAATAACTAATATAACTATGATTATTAATAATGATAAAATCTATGTACTGAACCCTAAAATCTTAAAATCATCATTTACTTTGTAATTAATTAGATATGGGACTCCTCCTTTCGACTCAAATTCTTGACCAGTCTGACTTCAACAATGCACACAAGTTCAGCAATTTTGTTACTTAAACATTTTATACTATTTATACAAATAATTTTACACAACAGAAAAATACAACATAGCTCAACATAAATCAGTGGTGTCAAACCTGATCACATTGCAGGCCATATCGTGATGTACTAGGATGTTTTTTGCCTTTGCGAAGCCAGGATGGGCATGGCCTTGTGGGCCGTCTCCGGCCTGTGGGCTGCCAGTTTGACAGGCCTGATGTAAACCCTGCAGTTTAAAAAAAAAAGCAAGCAAGGTGGAGGCTACGTATCTTTCAGGGAACAGGATGTGGGGGCTGCCACCAAGGCACTTCTCCAGGTTTCTATCCCTCTAGCCACACACTGGATGAGAATCTCAAGAACTCCTTTTAGGGACACACAGAACAAGCTGATTCTGTCTGGGAAAGATAATCTTGCAAATGCAAGCCACATAGGGCTTTTAAGGTTAAATCAACTTATTCAAGTGAGATCAAAAGCAGCCCAAATACAGCACCCTCAATAGTGCCCTATCTTACTTTTTCCATTAGCAGAAGTTGGTTTACTACATTCTGGATCAATTGGAATTGCTGAATTGTCTTCAACGGCAGCCCTGTGTAAGGAGGTGATGAGGGTAGGTTATTATACTGTTGCATGGACATCTTGACCCAAAAAAATCCCGCAACCAGAACACCAGCTGAAGCTGGATAAATGTCCCCATAGTCTCAACCCGTTCCACAAGCAACAGCCATGACCTCAGGAGGCCCTTTTTATGGTGAAGTAATATTTTGAGGGGAAATGCAACTCCATCCATAGCCAATTTGGGAATCTGGATTAAGCCATAAACTGCAACTCCATGTTGCCAGGATTTAATTTGAAATTACTTTGACCAATCTAGTCCCTTACAGCCTCCAGGAACCTAGTCATCACCTCCACCCTTGCCTGATATTGTGATGTATAACTGAATAGTGTTAAGTGTAGTAAAGATACCTCAGTGATGACCACTTCTCACATAGATATTAAAAAGCATGGGAGACTGAATCAGAGCCTATGGCAACCCACACTAAACAAGCCAAGATATCAATTACTTTTCTCCTATCAACTGAAGTTTATCTACTGCATTTAATTGCAACACCGAACTAAAGACATTTCAAACCTCAACATCAAAATAATTTAATTGGGGAGAAGGATCAATATTGCTATTCTGCTCTTGGTGGTGAAATATAATTCTACTTAGTGGAAATAGTTTCCATGCAATCATTCCATGAGCCACAATGGTAAGGCAAAGTCTAATCATGACACATTGCAGAAAGTGAGGCTCAGAAACCTTCCCAAACTTGAAATCCAATCAGCTGTCTGGGGCAATTCCACTTAAGTGATGGGGAAAATGCAAAATGATTAAATCTACCCTCTGTGACTTGCATCAGGTAAAAGCCGAGCTCGTTCATAACACATTTGCCATATTTTGAAAGGAAAAGAATTATTCATTCATTGCTCTCACCCCTCAAAATTCTGACTTCTTGTACAAATTATTATCTTATTTACCTAAAATGAGAAGCCCTTCATAGTGGTAATATAATAATTTTCACATTTCATACCATTGCTTTCTACAGATACAAGATGGTAGGTGGTTGTAAACTTATCAGACAACTCACAGATACTACACACAAGATAAACAATTATGTATTGTAATTGCTAAGAGTCATCCAAAAATTCAAAATTCAACCTCTTACCACATGTTTTGTAGCAACGTTTGGGAAGCTAAGTGATGCAATCTGGGAAATACAAAAAATGTATATCCACAAATTTTAGAAAACTGATCAGAGTAAATACATAATTGCATCAAATCACCTTTTCCAACTAATACATGTTATCAGCAGTCATAAGCTTTCTTGAGTTGCAGCTCAATTCATCAGATGTACTCCTTCTGACTTTGTGCTACCTTAAGCTATTATGTCCTTCCTCCTACAATAATTGCATCAGAATTCCTCCACCTATTTTGTAAATAGTGAAGTTAGAAAGCTGTTCTGTCAAATATTATCAGGATGCACGTGGGAGTCTGAAATTCAACTGTTCAAGAGCTTTCAAAAGAAAACCCAAGGAGGGGAAAAATCAGAAAAATTATCTAAATAATAATTTTCAATTCAGCTCTATATCATGTGTGGCTTTCTATTTATGAGGTATTTAATTACTTTATTTAGCAAATGTACTCTCCTGAGCAATTTCTGAGCCCTAATTCCTGAATTTAGAAGCAACAGCAGAATAAAAAAGTATACGGGATCAAAGCTATTATTTAAAGGGTAATAAAATAATGTATGTTTTTCAAACTTACAAACTTTCCCAACTTCCTCAAAAAACAAGTTATTTTTACTGATAAGGCTTATACATGCAAAAGGTATGGTTTAAAAAATATGGAAATTCTAAGTGAAAAGTTCTATAGTTTACTTTTCACTTTTTTCTGTTCACAGAAAGCTCTAACCCCAAAGAACTGCAAACGGTCTAGTCAGCAAGATTATACCCAGTAACAGTAAGTCATATGCAAATACAAAAGCAGCACATTTTTAAAAGTGCCAAACAACAAGAATCAGTCAGAGTTGGAAGAAATGGCTCATACCAAAACTCATGAATGAGCTTTTTCAATTATTTTTAGTATTATCCAGATAATTGACACAGAACAAATGATGACTCTCAGGAGATCACAGAGCACTTCCTCAGGCCTGAATGTACAGTTTAGAAATAAATAATACCAGTCAGTATTATTCAATTAATATGGAGGTTGCTGGATAATATTTGTCACAAAAATATGCAAAAGAAATAATATGTGTAGTATGTGTCTGTGGTATAGGTAAACATAGAAAGTGTCAGCAGTGTTTTTGGACTAACAGGTCAATTTTGAATTTTTTAAATTAAGTCAGGTGATACAGAATCTGGCAGGAAGTAAGGGAAATGCCCACAAACATATTAGTACTTCACAGGCATCAGACTGCTTACCCGTCAGTCAAAGAGAACCACACAAAGCTCTCAATTGTTCTATTTAGCATTTTTTTAAAAATCTATATTCAGCTTGAAATATTATCTACCAAAACCGCCAACTGAAATCTGACAGTATTCAGAAACAGAATGGGAAGCTGTTTCATTTTTGCTACACTCCTCCAAGTTTAAGAAACAGAAATGTAAGTAGGCATAACTTCTCAATATATTTAAACATACTGTACTTAGAAGCCACACATATTCAGTTGACCAAAAATGAAATCACAGTTCAAACAACCTGCAGTGTTGTTGTTGTTGTTGTTTTTAAAAAAAGAGAGAAAAAAAATGACACTGCTAAGACATGCAACTGTTCTAGAGTCAGTAAACAGCAAGAATTCAGTAACTTCCCTGTAATACTGCCTTATGCACAGTTGAACTGAGAGTAAAGCCATAAAGAGGAATAGACTGTGTTGAGGATTAAAAGATTTCAGGTTCATTCTATACCCATTGAGATTCAAGGATCAAAGTGACTCCTGAGTGAAGAGACAGAGGCTGGCACATGACTGACTGCTCTGGATAAAAGGCTCCATTTCAATTACTGGAACTGAGGATTCGACAGTGAGCACTGTCTATTTTGATAGCCCACTCTGCTATGTGTGAGGTCACATTAGGCAATCGTTACCATCCCCGCTGGCTTAAAAATTATGATCAGAAGGAACATCAGTTTCTGACCTCAAGCTATCATTAACTTTTATTTTCAGCTATTGTTACTAGGCTTCAAAAATGGGTTATAACTGAATGTCAAAACAACTGATCAACCCTAATAATGATAATTTAAGAATAATATTTTTTAATTTGCACATTGCATAGCTAATTATTCACTGTTGCAATTTATATACATTTTAGCAATTGCCCACCTTTAAGGGCATGGGAAGTGCAAGCAATGGTAGATGGAAAGAGCAATTGCAACTGGAACAGCAAAAAAAAAACAAAAACAAAAAACAAAACAAAACCGGTGGCACCAAGAGCCAGACTTCAACTAGAGCACCGGAAATGTTGCGGAAATACTGGCAACACAGTCAGCATGAATGGAAATGGCCTTTCCTAACCAGAGAGGTTTGTGTGGACTTCAACTCCCAAAATTCTCAGCAATAATGTAAGCTGGAAAATTCTTGGAAATGGAGTCTATATATCTGCAGGGCACCCAGGCTGGTACATGACTGACTGCTCAGGAAGGCTGAGTTAAGGTGTTGGAATTTGCCTGAAAAGACAGCAGGAAGGTGGATGAGAGTAGAAGTAAAGCTGTCATGAAAAGCAGCAGCAAGGTTAAGCAGAGCATAAAATTACTGGTGAAAGGAGAAGCAGATTGGCAGCTGCACAAAAGGAAATTAATATCCTTACCTCCTTAATATCATTTAAATCAAGAGCTGGTATCAGTATTGAGCAACGTACCTCTTGAACAATTCAATCAAATCATGACACATAAATAAAATCTTCAGTCCAATTATATTTAAAATAATGCAATATACATCGACTTGGTGGGATAACCATTGATCTATCTAACGCAGGACATCTAGGAGAGGTTTTTTTTTAAAAGCTCTTCCTTGAAAACTTTACAGGGAGATGCAATGGTTTATTCTACATGTAAAGTATGAATTTTTGCCTTCTTTTAGTTTTTGGACATTTTCAGTTTAGAGATACAGACACATAGCATCTAAAACTGAGAGAGGTGGGCATCATGATACTGGGTACTGTGTAAGATGTCTCCATTTCCCATTCTCTCCGTCCTCCCTCTCCATTCACTCCCTAAGAATAGAGATCTTGGTCCCTGAAACTTCCTTATACTCCTACCTATCCACTAGTAAACCAGTGCTGCTGGGGGAAATGTCATTTATGTGATGTGCCAGAAGATAGTGGATCTGCACCTACTCCAAGCTACTTCTAAACACCTGTATATGAAACCAAAGGGAGAGAAGGAAGTAAAGAAGAAGCCTGAAAGAGCAAAAATGCTATTATTCGCGCTACCAAATGGAGTCCAGCTGGTTCCTGGATAAGGTAGTACAGCACTAAAATGTGGCAGCATGGAAGCTTCTAAGAAAAATGGCTTCTAAAGCTGACACTCACCTCAGACATTATCTTTATCCATTGCAAGCATGAATACAACCGTTCAACTGATTTCTAACATGATTTGAAATGTCACCAAATAAGCTCTTGAAACAATTTGAAATTTGTATTTTTATTTTTATCAGGAAATGGGCAGATTCTAAAATTCATGCTGGATTAATTACCCAAAGATATGCAATGAATTTAAGCTCAAAGTAGCTATCAGGTAGACATGCTATCTTCCTCATGGTATGTTTAAACAATTGCTTATGCTGGACAAATTAAATTGTAAAGTACCATCAAGCTCATGAACATTATTTAAAACCATTGTAGCTTATGAATTCTTGCTTTATTAATAAACAGGCTGTTTTGTCTGTTTCCAACAGAACATAAGGGAAGGTTTTTAAAATTGTCTATTATTCTCATTTTATTGTGAATGTAGTATTGCAATTACAAGTTCAAATACACGTAACTCTGTCAATTATTCTGAAAAGTATAATTAACTGGTGATGTATTAAACTAATTAATGCCTAATCAAATCGATGATCAATTAAGAAAATGCTATTATTATAACTGGCATTTTTATACAATACTGAGGTAAAAGAAAATTCCTTTTCAAGCTTTGGCTAATCAATGTGCTCTGTAGTATGGATATGTATGAAATAAAGTTCTACGTTAAAAGGCATGGCAGACTAAAAATGAACACCAGTACTACTGATATCTAAAAAGTTTCAGTAAAACAATGATATTAAATGCATGTTTTCAAATTCTTCAGATCTACCATTCTACTTATTAATATATCACCTCCCATATTATATGCACACCCAACCCAATCATACAAGTAGTCATGAAAACCAATAAAAGCACAATAAACCAGCAATAAAATAGAGTGAATGCAATAAGTAATAATAAGTAATAATCAGCAGATACATTGATCAATAAAAAGCTAATATTAAAAAAGTTTTGACTTTGAGTCAAATAAATAAGTCAAGGTCCATGGTAAAGGTATAACAGATAAAGACATTTTCTTAGTCTAATAACAAATAAAAAAATACTTTGTGAAAAGTTACCTGTGAAATTCTTGAGATATTACATAATGTGCTAGATAAGTTAATATGTAGCCATTTTTCTCACACACACTCTCTCTCCCCCTTTGAGCTAGCATGATGCAAGCTTTATAAGTGGCACATTGCAATTCCATTTCTATAATTAGTTTTAACTGCTGAATTTTTCAAGTAACAAATAAGCAGTGCTCTTTGGTCAAAAAACAATCCAACGGACATATTGATTGCCATAGAAATTTGTTAGTATTACTTAGCTATCAAAATCCAGTCAACAGGTATAATGAACAAAACTGCACAGAAAGTTGTTTACCAAATACGAACATTACTAGATCAAAATCAGAGTTTAATGCCAAAGTCAGAATTTAATGACTCGGCAAACACTTGTGAAAAAGAAAGATAATAATCAACACCAGAGCAGCTTATCTAAGAATTTTTTTTATACAGTTATGTCCAACACATTTTTCATTCTTAAGTATAATTTTTCCTATTTGGAGACTTCCTACATGGTTGGAAAACTGCCACAAACAGATAATAATCTAACCAAGATCATTAGAAGATTCAGCATCTTTCCCTTGCTTGACAAAAAAAATGTGCTTGACTTATTTAAATTCAGCCCACCAAGTTAGATCTGTTTGAGAAAGTTACAGAGGATAGAAAACTAAGCAACCCACAGAACAGTCCCAGATTATTTTGAAATTGATAGGTATTCACAAAATTCAAAATAATTTTTTTTTAATCCTTTTCCACATCATCTTGTAATGGCAGTATAGAGCACTACTGATAACTAAAAAGTGAAAGTGAAATACTGTGCAGCCCAATCTTTACTAACGAAGTTCCATCATATAAAAGCCCTGGCACTTGTATTAAATTATATATTGGCAACATTAAAGTCAATGGTTGCATGTCCAATAGGCACCTTAGGAGACATCGATACAGTTCCATTGATGTATTTTTCCTATTACTGACAGGAGAGAAACGTGTGCTGTTTGGAAACCACTGCCCCACCATGAACTTCTACAAGGTTCAGGAAGGTAGAGTTGCACAAAAGATTGACATTTTCTGCTGCTGACAGGGATAGGGGTATAATGGTCTCTAACACGCCATAAGGATGAGGAACAAAAGAGGAAGCGATGGTGGTACTGATCAACTATAACTCTGTGTTTGTATCATTGCTGCAATAAGAGCAGTATGGAAAAGAATTTTCTCAGTTCCTCTTCAGTTCTGCTTGCCAAACCCAGATTCTCTTCCCCTGTATGGTATAGTTTCCTATGGTTTCTTTCCATTTCCCATCCATGCCAGAGAGTGAAGAGGGGAATTCCATGCCAGCCCCTCAAATTCTTCTGATAGTTGGATATGTTTTGATATTAGACTGCTCTCACTTTCTACTACACAATTTTGGTGACTTAGATTTGCTTAATAAAAACGTTGTCCTAATATAGAGTCAGGGATTTTTCTTAGTTAATGTAGGTATCTTTATTTTTTGATGTGTATAAGTAGATGAAACCGAGAGAGAAATGAAACCTAAGCAAATTGCTAGTAATGACAGAATAAACCATTAAACATTAGGTTAAGAAAGTTTCTGAAGAGGTTCAGCTCTTTGCATACCAATGGCAATACTGACCTTCTGAAGATTCAAGTTTTAGAGTTCCACAAGCTTGAAATTCCTCTTACCAAGTATGAAAAGGGGACAGCTGCACAAGAGAAGTGTTGGATCTCTATAGCAGACAGAGTAGAAATGGTCCCAGAGGCATGGAGCTCATAACTGGATTGGAAGGGGCCTTATTCCTATTATAAACCAGCAGGTTGTCATCTTCTGAAGGCTCCTCATTCATGCAACACAGAATGCTCTCACAGGAGGTATTTTCCCACAGAAAATTCCTCCTGGATTATCTTGATTGAACTTCAACCTGCCTGAACAGCTAGCAACAAGGTGAAGGGTATCATGAAGACATGTCCTCAACAAATTGTAAATAGGTCATCTTGGAGCTAAGTCAAGGAAGTTGGTGTGGGTAAATCCTTACTGTACAAGTTGTGCAACCCTAGCAGAAGATTAACAGAGTAGGGGGACTGGGTTTCCATATTGTCTCTCAAGAGCTGTCTCTCAAGATCAATCTCTAGAAGATCATTGGCAGATAATATTTCAGGCCAGTAAATCTGGTATCTTACCCATCTGAGATTTTTTTTTTTAAAAAGATCATTTTTGTCTTCCCTCCCAAATCTAAAATCTTTGTGTTACATAGGCCCTTCCATTTGTTATCCGTGTTATCTGTGACTCTTTGGACAGATTGGGTTTGGATGGAGTACTATTTACTACTCTCAATATACACCATTTATCTTTCAGAATTGCTACATTGTGCTGCTAAGACTACCTTTATTATTTACATTTTCCAAAGCCATCACCGTGAAAGGTTCAAAATTTAAATTCCATCAACTCCTAAACAAAAATCAAAACAAACCAAGCAGATTCCCTTGTAAATCATGTTTACTTTTTAGCTTTAATTTTCAGTTCTCTCTCTCTCTCTCTCTCTCTCTCACACACATACACACACACACACACACACACACACACACACACGCAGAACCTAAGACTTCTACCATTCTGTTGGGAAACTTTAGTTTTAATTTGTCTAATTGATATTTGCAGAAACATTAAAGGGGATGCAAAGCAGAGAAAAGGAAAGTCAGTGGCAGAGCTTGAAAATAGCATGTCACACCCTTTACTTAGAACGAACAAAACATGACTTTACTGGCAGCAGAGACTCCTCTAAATGAACTGCAGTACTGGCACGAAATGTGTCTGTGGGACAGGAAGGATAGAACTGTATCTAAGCTGGGTAATATTTTGTTTTGTTTTTGCAAATAAGGATGATGGGTGCTATTCTTATGCTGATGAAAAGGAGAGATATAATAAGCTACACTGACACACAAAAACAATTGTAGATTAACCTTGTGAAAACAGAAAACTACCCGTGTGTGTGTGTGTGTGTGTGTGTGTGAGAGAGAGAGAGAGAGAGAGAGAGAGAGAGAGAGAGAGAGAGAGAGAGAG